>CM061070.1:108447278-108550431 GCA_030762895.1 Sophora flavescens
ACCATGGACTCGAGAGGTGGTTATTAGTGCACACCTTCTATAACGGATTGGACTACTCTTCGAAGGTGTCACTAGATTCTGCAGCGGGTGGAGCATTTATGAATAGGCCTCTGACTGAGCCATTCAACATCATCGAGAATGTCGCCACCAACTACCACCAGTGGGGATCCGAAAGAGGTAATAACCCGAACAAGATTTCGGGGGGTAAGTTTGAGGTAAAATTCACAGATCTTATTATGTCAAAGATAGACTCACTTAACAAACGTTTTGATCAGCTTGAAAGAGCTAATGTGAGTGCATTAGGTGCTACTAACACTGTTTGTGAGATTTGTGGAATGCAGGGACATGACATGATGGAATGCCCACGTGGTATCGCTCATGGATCCGGCGCTTCGGGTGAACAAGTGAACTCTTGTCACAACTTCTACGACACGAACCCGAAGCTGCCCAACTATGCTCCCCCAAATCCCTACAACCAAAGGAAGAACAACCCTTACCTCTCTTACGGCAACTACAGCAACACGCTCAACCACGAGTTCCAAGAGGGCCAGGGTAATAAGAGAGCAGCACCGGGGTATCCTCAGGTACAAAGATCTAAACTCGAGAATTTATTTGAAAGTTTTGTTGAAACTCAGACAAAACAAAATGAGGAGTTTAGACAACAAGGAAGGGCAGTGAGTGAGGCAATAAAGGAACTAGCATCTAAGGTAGACAACTTAGCAACTCATAACAAGATGTTGGAAACCCAAATTGCCCAACAAGCCAGCACGTACTCGAGACCTAAGGGTACATTCTCGGGGCAACCCGAAGCAAATCCCAATGAGCATTGTAATGTCGTACACTTAAGGGATGATAAGCTTGGGGTGGGGGTAACTGAAATGGACGTAGAACTGGAGGAGGACACGAGCAAAAAGGAACAGCCAGAATCGAAGTATGTCCCTCCACCACCGTACCAACCCTCGATACCTTTCCCACAAAGGTTGGTCCGGAAAAAGCAAGTAGATGTAGAGACTAAAATGCCTCCTAAATTGAAAGACCCAGGTAGTTTCTCCATCTCTTGCTCGATTGAACAAGTGCAAATTGACCAAGCCTTATGTGACCTAGGGGCTAGTGCGAGCTTGATGCCCCTCACTATCATGGAAAGGTTGGAAAGCAAGAAGTTGAGACCATTCAAATTCTCCTTACAATTTACGGATGGCTCAACTAGGACTCCTCTAGGCATACTAGAGAATGTTCCTGTAAAGGTAGGGAAATTCTTCATCCCTACCGACTTCCTGGTATTGGACATGAAAGGGAATTCTGAATTCCCCATCATTTTAGGAAGGCCATTCTTGGCAACCGCTGGAGCAATAATAGACGTAAGGAATGGCAAACTCTCTCTAACTGTAGAGGAAGGTAAGGTAGATTTTCAATTGACTAACTCTTATAATAACCCTCCTTTCGAGAGCCATGTGTGCAGAATTGATTTAACGTCTCCAGTGGTAAAAGAAGATCAGAACATGGAAGCAACTCCGAAGATATGCATGGCTAATATTGCAACCAGCAGTGATGGAATTGGAGTTGCTGTCCATACTGAAACAAAACTTCCGCCGGGAGGAAGGAAGGCTAGGAAGCTCCGAGAGAAAAGAGCAAAGCGGAAGCATTATTGGCCGTATGAGCAGAAACGGCTTTTTGAAGGAGTTCCTTGGAAGAGAAGTGTTCCGGCACATCTACGCCCAGTCGACCCCGGTTGATTGAAGGAAGTATGGTCAAGCTTAGGACCGTAAATAAGCGCTTCTTGGGAGGCAACCCAAGTTTTCTTTCCCTTTTTCCTTTTGTTTTTGAATTCACCTCTTGAATAATTTGAGAAGATCAAGAGGCCAAAATATCATTAATAGGTTTATCTAGTGTTTTCAGGTTGAGAAGGGAAGAAAAGCGGAGAAAAAAAATAAAGTCAGAAGCCATCACGCCCTGGCCGTGACAGTGGTCACGGTCGTGATAAACTAATACAAGAGCACCAGAAAGGATCACGGCCTAGCCGTGATACACATCACGGGCGTGATGAGTAGGATGCCAAGATCAGAGAGCATCACGGCCTAGCCGTGATGTAGATCACGGCCATGACAGGGCAACTCCTGAGGACCGAAAGCGATCACGCCCCGCCGTGATGAGCCTCACGGCCGTGATGAAATTTCCACCCAAGTTTTGACTGGAATGTGAGCCAACACCCGCTACCACCTCGGTAAGTTGTTCCATTTTTCTCCTCTCTCCGACTTGATTATTTACATTGGAGACAATGTAAGTAACCAAGCTTGGGGTGGGGGTATTTTTGCATTTGCATTTTTGCATTCATATTGCATTCTAATAGGCATAGATTGGTATGATCACATCCTCTAGATTGTCCCTCACTTAGAACATGCATCCAAATGTGAGAACTTGGAGCCAAATGAATTGAGATAGTGAATTTTCGAACCCAATTTTTCATTATTCTTGTAATATGGCTAAAAATAAAATTTCTTGAGATAGTCATTTGATAGTTGATAATTAACATGTGGTTCCTTAAACTTGTGTTTCTCACTGATTTTTGAACTACTAAATGTAAGATTTTGAGCCAAAAAGGGGGTATCCACTAAATCTACCCCATTCCTTGTAATAGAGTGTTTTAATTCCTCTTGGACTGTATTTTCTAGAACTTGACTTGAAACCATTTCGAAACTTAAAAATTTTTGAAAACATTTTTTGAAAATGATTGAGGCACTAGGTATTTTTCCGGCCTTCTGAGCTTTAAATGATTAAATGCTACCCCTTAGTTGCCCAATTTTGAGCCTAAAAGAAAAAAATACTTTTCTTGGTACCATGAATTATTTTGATGAATAACACTTGGTATGACACCTTTTAAAGTATTACAAAAGGGTAAAATGGTAGTTGGAAAAAGTATGGGATGAAAAAGCTAGAAAGTAATTTCTCTTGAGCTATAAAGCTCCCCTTCTCCAAACAAATAGAATGAAATAAACAAAAAAAAAATGGAGAAGGGGATGACAAAAGAAAGTGAGAAATGAAAATAAAAAAAAGAAAAGAAAGAAAAAAAGGTGAAAAAGTAAATCAAAGCCCTAAAAGGTATTTTAGAAGGTGTCATGCTTTGCAATGTTTGATAATTTGTTTAGCCTTCTTGAATTTCCCTTTCCTTGATTTTCCCACCTAACAATAAATCCCATGGCCACATTACAACCAAAGTGAAAGACCTCTTGATTTTTATGTGTTTTCATAAATAAAGTAGAGATTTGGTTAATAGTCATGCCTATGGTAAAATACTTTCCTTGAGGAAATGGGGTGAATTGTCATATACCCTAAAACACTTGAGTGAGGTGAGATGAGTGCCTAAATCAGTGAGAATATGAACTTGAAGAACCTAAGCTTCTAATTGGACTTGAATTTGATTATCTCTTGAGTGCTTATTAAATATGCCTGTCACTTGGATTAGTTTCTAGGGTTCTTGGTTCACTATCCATGCTTTGATTGATATATCTTATGGCCTGAGTAATTGCTTGAGGACAAGCAAAGTTTTAAGCTTGGGGTGATTTGATGAGTGTGATTCCACATCATCTTTGTCTATCATTTCGCATGCATTTTCATGTAGTTTAGGCATTTTTAATTAGATTTTAGGTTAATTTTCATTTGGAATGGGTAAGGCGGTTTTCGTGTGTTGTTTTGCAGAAATCAAGGGTAAAATGCTCAAGATCAACCATGATGGAGTTTGGATGAAGATAGGGCTGTAAAACTGAAGAAAATGAGCCAAACAGAGCCCATCACGGCCTAGCCGTGATGCCCATCACGGCCATGATCGAGCAAAACTAAAAAGGAACAAAGGCTAAAGTCAGAGTCTGTCACGGCCAGGCCGTGATAGACATCACGGCCGTGATCCAAAACCACCACAAGTCAGAGCACATCACGGCCTAGCCGTGATGAAGATCACAGGCCATGAAAAGGGAGCTCGCGACACGAAAGAGGACTCGCCACGCGAAAGTCCTGAATTTTCCAGAATTGCCAGAAACAGAGACCGTCACGGCCTGCCCGTGATGGCCATCACGGCCGTGACGTGCATTACTTGGATCAGAAGCAACCGAAATAGATCAGATTTTGAGTTGGATTGGGACTCTAACTTCCCAATTTCTATAAATAAGGATCAAGGCAGAAGGAACAGAGATATAGGACACATCTGGATCGTCCATAACAACTAGGACTCTAGGCATAGATCTCTCTTCTCCTCTCCTCCTCTCTTCTCTTCTCTGATTTTTTGTATTTTCATTATGTTGTCAACCCAGCTTGTCATCTCCATGGCAAGACTGGAGTAGTAGCTTAGTTTCTAGGGATTGGGGCTCTGCCTAAGTTTTGTTTACGATGTTGAATTTCATGTAATATCTTTGTAATTACGATTTTGCTTTAGATCTGATTTCTAGTGTGTTAATCACTCTTAAATTTGGCAACCGCTTATTTGCGTGACGTAGACGTTCTAAGGAGGAACCTAGCGGTGAACTTAGGATTTCTAGGGTGTTTCACTCGTAAAGCTCGGCGGCCGCTTATCTGCGAGGTGTGGATATTCTAAGGAGGAACCTAGCGGTGAACTTAGGTTATTTGCATGACTTAGACATTCTTAGGAGGAACCTAGTGGTGAAGTTAGGTGTCGGATCTATAGAAGTCAGACTTGGGACTGAAATCACGAGAGTTAGAAGCCGTTCCTCGAGGAGCAATGAGTTGTCACGGAACGCAAAGGGTCCAATCTGGGATCGACTACCACGAGAGTAGGGGTCGGGTCAATTGGGCACGGCTTTTGTAACCCGAGAGGGAGCTTAAGCTATCAGAGGATAAACCCGCCTTCAAGGCAATTTCGCTAATCATCAAGGGTAATCGACTTAACAACGTAAACGATCTTGTTGGTAACCTAAATCCCTAGGAATCCATTTAGATCAAAACCCCAAAAAGATTTGTTTTCTGTTTTAATTGTTTTCTGCTCATCTATCTTTTAATTTCAAATTCAAAACCCTCTTCACTCAAAACATAAAAATCCTTTTTAAACAGTCCAGATTCACTCAATTCGAAATTAATTGCGATTCGGGAACACAGTCTCTGTGGGTTCGATATCTTTTATTACTTGACGGCAATCCGGTACACTTGCCGGAATCGCAGAGTGCGGCGCGCAACACACGCGCATCGCACGCGACATCAAGTTTTTGGCGCCGTTGCCGGGGACTGTTCCTTTTCGAATCTCAATTCAATTTTTGAATTGATTTTTCTGACCTTTTATCTTTATTTATTTATTTGATCTTTATTTATGAAAAAAAAAAATCTTTCCTTCTATTGTATCCATCTCTCTGTGTGTTATATGCAAAGATCCCTAAGTCTTGGGAGCCTTGGCGAGGTAGATCCAGAAATCGAGAGAACCTTCCACAGACGTAGGCGACTACAAAGAGAGGGAGAAAGGTCGATTCCCATTCCACTCATGGCGAATCAACCGGATACAAAGCCTTTGAAGGACTACGCAGCCCCAAATGCTAGAGGCTTGCGAACTGGGATTGCTAGGCCAGAGATTGAGGCGGAAAACTATACCATACCGCCCATGCTAATCAACATGATTAGGCAACATCAATTGGAAGGATTGCCTTCGGAGGACCTAACCGATCTTATAGAAACATTCTTGGAGTTCACCGACGCAATCAGGATTAATGGAGCCTCGGTCGATGTTGTACGTTTGAGACTGTTCCCCTCGTCTCTCACTGGAAAGGCGAAAGCCTGGCTTAAGCAAATCCCCGCTAACACTTTGTCCACTTGGGACCAACTGGAGCAGGCGTTCTTGGAGAAATTCTTCCCTCCATCCAAGGTGTCATATGCCTTAAGGGCCTCCGAATAAGCTTTCCAACAAGGTGTCATATGCCTTAATTGGGCTTAAGATGAGTAAGTTAGGCCCATTTAAGTGAAGGAACGTCATGGACTGCGCACTGATCCGCGCCAGAGAACTCGGGACTCAATTTAGACTTGATTTTGGCCTAATTTGACAATTCTTCTGAAACCTGAAATTGTAGGTCTTTTCCTTATCTTTCTAGGGACAAGAAGATCACCAAAATCCGATTTATGTAGCTCTAGTTATGCTCTGTGCAAGGCAACAACGTTAGGATGAGTGAAAAATCCGAAAATTAACGATGTTTAGTAATTAAGACCAATTAAACCCAATAATATAAAAGCAAAAGCAATGATTGTAAAAGTTGTCTAATTTCTGTCTCTTTCTGGCTTGTACGGCTGTAAACTTCTATTTATGCTAATTAATCATGACCTAACCCAAGACCAAATTAAGGGCCTCTGAATTAGCTTTCCAACAAGGTATCATATGCCTTAATTGGGCTTAAGATGAGTAAGTGAAACCCATTTAAGTGAAGGAACATCATGGACTGCGCATTGATCTGCGCCATAGAACTCGGGACACAAATTAGGCTTGATTTTGGCCTAATTTGACATATCTTGTGAACTTTAAATTGTAGGTCTCTTCCTTATCTTTTTAGGGACAACAAGATCACCAAAATCCGATATCTGTAGCTCTAGTATTGCTCTGTGCAAGGCAACAAGGTCAGGATGAGTGAAAAATCCGAAAATTAACAATGTTTAGCAATTAAGCCCAATAATGTAAAAGCAAAAACAATGATTGTAAAAGTTGTCTGATTTCCGTCTCTCTCTGGCTTGTGTGGCTGTAAACTGCTATTTATGCTTATTAATCCTGACCTAACCCTAGACCATATTAAGGACCTCTGAATAAGCATTCCAACTAGGTATCAAATTCCTTAATTGGGCTAAAAATGAGTAAGTTAGGCCCATTTAAGTGAAGGAAGATCATGGACTGCGCACTAATCCGTGCCATAGAACTCGGGACCCAATTTAGCTTTGATATTGGCCTAATTTGACAATTCTTTTGTCGCCCGAAATTGCGGGTCTCTTCCTTATCTTTCTTGGGACAACAAGATCACCAAAATTCGATATATGTAGATGTAGTTATGCACTACGCAAGGCAACAAGGTCAGGAAGATTGAAAAATCCGATAATTAACAATGTTTAGCAATTAAGCCCAATAATGTAAAAGCAAAAACAATGATTGTAAAAGTTGTCTAATTTCTGTCTCTCTCTGGCTTGTGCCGCTGTAAACTGCGATTTATGCTTATTAATCCTAACCTAACCCTAGATCAAATTAAGGGCCTCTGAATAAGCTTTCCAACAAGGTATCATATGCCTTAATTGGGCTTAAGATGAGTAAGTTAGGCCCATTTAAGTGAAGGAACATCATGGATTAAACATTGATCCTCGCCATAGAACTCGGAACCAAATTTAAGCTTGATTTCGGCCTAATTTGACAATTCTTGTGCACTTAAAATTGTAGGTCTCTTCCCTATCTTTCTAGGGACAGCAAGATCACCAAAATCCGATATTTGTAGCTCTCGTTATGCTCTGCGCAAGGCAACAATGAGAGGATGAGTGAAAAATCCAAAAATTAACAATGTTTAGCAATTAAGCCCAATAATGTAAAAGCAAAAACAACGATTGTAAAAGTTGTCTAATTTCCGTCTCTCTCTGGCATGTGTGACTGTAAACTGCTATTTATGCTTATTAATCCTGGCCTAACCCTAGACCATATTAAAGCCTCTGAATAAGCATTCCAACTAGGTATCATATTCCTTAATTGGGCTTAAAATGAGTAAGTTATGCCCATTTAGGTGAAGGAAGATCATGGACTGCGCACTAATCCGTGCCAGAGAACTCGGGACCCAATTTAGCTTTGATATTGGCCTAATTTGACAATTCTTTTGTAACATGAAATTGTGGGTCTCTTCCTTATCTTTCTTGGGACAACAGGTATCACCAAAATCCGATATATGTAGCTCTAGTTATGCCCTGCGCAAGGCAACAAGGTCAGGATGATTGAAAAATCCGAAAATTAACAATGTTTAGCAATTAAGCCTAATAATGTAAAAGCAAAAACAATGATTGTAAAAGTTGTCTAATTTCCGTCTCCCTCTGGCTTGTGCGGCTGTAAACTGCTATTTATGCTTATTAATACTGACCTAACCCTAGACCAAATTATGGGCCTCTGAATAAGCTTTCCAACAAGGTATCATATGGCTTAATTGGGCTTGAGATGAGTATGTTAGGCCCATTTAAGTGAAGGAACATCATGGATTGCGCACTGATCCGTGCCAGAGAACTCGGGACCCAATTTAGCCTTGATTTTGGCTTAATTTGACAATTCTTGTGAAACCTAAAATTGTAAGACTCTTCATTATCTTTCCAGGGACAGCAAGATCACCAAAATTCGATATATGTAGCTGTAGTTATGCACTGCGCAAGGCAACAAGGTCAGGATGATTGAAAAATCCGGTAATTAAAAATGTTTAGCAAACAAGACCAATAATGTAAAAGCAAAAACAATGATTGTAAAATTTGTCTAATTTCTGTCTCTCTGGCTTGTGCCGCTGTAAACTGTGATTTATGCTTATTAATCCTAACCTAACCCTAGAACAAATTAAGGTTCTCTGAATTAGCTTTCCAACAAGGTATCATATGCCTTAATTGGGCTTAAGATGAGTAAGTTAGGCCCATTTAAGTGAAGGAACATCATGGACTGAACATTGATCCGCGCCATAGAACTCGGGAAACAAATTAGGCTTGATTTCGGCCTAATTTGACATATCTTGTGAACTTGAAATTGTCGGTCTCTTCCTTATCTTTTTAGGGACAACAAGATCACCAAAATCCGATATCTGTAGCTCTAGTATTGCTCTGCGCAAGGCAACAAGGTCAGGATGAGTGAAAAATCCGAAAATTAACAATGTTTAGCAATTAAGCCCAATAATGTAAAAGTAAAAACAATGATTGTAAAAGTTGTCTGATTTCCGTCTCTCTCTGGCTTGTGTGGCTGTAAACTGCTATTTATGGTTATTAATCTTGACCTAACCCTAGACCATATTAAGCACCTCTGAATAAGCATTCCAACTAGGTATCATATTCCTTAATTG
The DNA here is from genome assembly GCA_030762895.1 of Sophora flavescens. Taxonomy (NCBI): domain Eukaryota; kingdom Viridiplantae; phylum Streptophyta; class Magnoliopsida; order Fabales; family Fabaceae; genus Sophora; species Sophora flavescens. The sequence goes on from CM061070.1 coordinate 108,456,308, forward strand.
GGCTAAAAATGAGTAAGTTAGGCCCATTTAAGTGAAGGAAGATCATGGACTGCGCACTAATCCGTGCCATAGAACCCGGGACCCAATTTAGCTTTGATATTGGCCTAATTTGACAATTCTTTTGTCACCTGAAATTGTGGGTCTCTTCCTTATCTTTCTTGGGACAACAAGATCACCAAAATTCGATATATGTAGCTCTAGTTATGCTCTGCGCAAGGCAACAAGGTCAGGATGAGTGAAAAATCCGAAAAATAACAATGTTTAGCAATTAAGCTTAATAATGTAAAAACCAAAACAATGATTGTAAAAGTTGTCTAATTTCAGTCTCTCTATGGCTTGTGAGGCTGTAAACTGCTATTTATGCTTGTTAATACTGACCTAACCCTAGACCAAATTAAGGCCATCTGAATAAGCTTTCCAACAAGGTATCATATGGCTTAATTGGGCTTGAGATGAGTAAGTTAGGCCCATTTAATTGAAGGAACATCATGGATTAAACATTGATCCTCGCCATAGAACTCGAAACCAAATTTAGACTTGATTTCGGCCTAATTTGGCAATTCTTGTGCACTTGAAATTGTAGGTCTCTTCCCTATCTTTCTAGGGACAGCAAGATAACCAAAATCCGATATTTGTAGCTCTCGTTATGCTCTGCGCAAGGCAACAATGAGAGGATGAGTGAAAAATCCAAAAATTAACAATGTTTAGCAATTAAGCTCAATAATGTAAAAGCAAAAACAATGATTGTAAAAGTTGTCTAATTTCCGTCTCTCTCTGGCTTGTGTGACTGTAAACTTCTCTTTATGCTTATTAATCCTGACCTAACCCTAGACCATATTAAAGGCCTCTGAATAAGCATTCCAACTAGGTATCATATTCCTTAATTGGGCTTAAAATGAGTAAGTTATGCCCATTTAAGTGAAGGAAGATCATGGACTGCACACTAATCCGTTCCAGAGAACTCGGGACCCAATTTAGCTTTGATATTAGCCTAATTTGACAATTCTTTTGTAACCTGAAATTGTGGGTCTCTTCCTTATCTTTCTTGGGACAACAAGATCACAAAAATCCGATATATGTAGCTCAAGTTATGCCCTGCGCAAGGCAACAAGGTCAGGATGATTGAAAAATCCGAGAATTAACAATGTCTAGCAATTAAGCTTAATAATGTAAAAGCAAAAACAATGATTGTAAAAGTTGTCTAATTTCCATCTCCCTCTGGCTTGTGCGGCTGTAAACTGCTATTTACGCTTATTAATACTGACCTAACCCTAGATCAAATTAAGGGCCTCTGAATAAGCTTTCCAACAAGGTATCATATGCCTTAATTGGGCTTAAGATGAGTAAGTTAGGCCCATTTAAGTGAAGGAACATCATGGATTAAACATTGATCCTCGCCATAGAACTCGGAACCAAATTTAGACTTGATTTCGGCCTAATTTGACAATTCTTGTGCACTTGAAATTGTAGGTCTCTTCCCTATCTTTCTAGGGACAGCAAAATCACCAAAATCCGATATTTGTAGCTCTCGTTATGCTCTGCGCAAGGCAACAATGAGAGGATGAGTGAAAAATCCAAAAATTAACAATGTTTAGCAATTAAGCTCAATAATGTAAAAGCAAAAACAATGATTGTAAAAGTTGTCTAATTTCCGTCTCTCTCTGGCTTGTGTGACTGTAAACTGCTCTTTATGCTTATTAATCCTGACCTAACCCTAGACCATATTAAAGGCCTCTGAATAAGCATTCCAACTAGGTATCATATTCCTTAATTGGGCTTAAAATGAGTAAGTTATGCCCATTTAAGTGAAGGAAGATCATGGACTGCGCACTAATCCGTTCCAGAGAACTCGGGACCCAATTTAGCTTTGATATTGGCCTAATAGGACAATTCTTTTGTCACCCGAAATTGTGGGTCTCTTCCTTATCTTTCTTGGGACAACAAGATCACCAAAATCCGATATATGTAGCTCTAGTTATGCCCTGCGCAAGGCAACAAGGTCAGGATGATTGAAAAATCCGAGAATTAACAATGTCTAGCAATTAAGCTTAATAATGTAAAAGCAAAAACAATGATTGTAAAAGTTGTCTAATTTCCGTCTCCCTCTGGCTTGTGCGGCTGTAAACTGCTATTTATGCTTATTAATACTGACCTAACCCTAGATCAAATTAAGGGCCTCTGAATAAGCTTTCCAACAAGGTATCATATGCCTTAATTGGGCTTAAGATGAGTAAGTTAGGCCCATTTAAGTGAAGGAACATCATGGATTAAACATTGATCCTCGCCATAGAACTCGGAACCAAATTTAGACTTGATTTCGGCCTAATTTGACAATTCTTGTGCACTTGAAATTGTAGGTCTCTTCCCTATCTTTCTAGGGACAGCAAGATCACCAAAATCTGATATTTGTAGCTCTCGTTATGCTCTGCGCAAGGCAACAATGAGAGGATGAGTGAAAAATCCAAAAATTAACAATGTTTAGCAATTAAGCCCAATAATGTAAAAGCAAAAACAATGATTGTAAAAGTTGTCTAATTTCCGTCTCTCTCTGGATTGTGTGACTGTAAACTGCTCTTTATGCTTATTAACCCTGACCTAACCCTAGACCATATTAAAGGCCTCTGAATAAGCATTCCAACTAGGTATCATATTCCTTAATTGGGCTTAAAATGAGTAAGTTATGCCCATTTAAGTGAAGGAAGATCATGGACTGTGCGCTAATCCGTTCCAGTGAACTCGGGACCCAATTTAGCTTTGATATTGGCCTAATTTGACAATTCTTTTGTAACCTGAAATTGTGGGTCTCTTCCTTATCTTTCTTGGGACAACAAGATCACCAAAATCCGATATATGTAGCTCTAGTTATGCCCTGCGCAAGGCAACAAGGTCAGGATGATTGAAAAATCCGAAAATTAACAATGTTTAGCAATTAAGCCTAATAATGTAAAAGCAAAAACAATGATTGTAAAAGTTGTCTAATTTCCGTCTCCCTCTGGCTTGTGCGGCTGTAAACTGCTATTTATGCTTATTAATACTGACCTAACCCTAGACCAAATTAAGGGCCTCTGAATAAGCTTCCCAACAAGGTATCATATGGCTTAATTGGGCTTGAGATGAGTATGTTAGGCCCATTTAAGTGAAGGAACATCATGGATTGCGCACTGATCCGTGCCAGAGAACTCGGGACCCAATTTAGCCTTGATTTTGGCCTAATTTGACAATTCTTGTGAAACCTGAAATTGTAAGACTCTTCATTATCTTTCCAGGGACAGCAAGATCACCAAAATTCGATATATGTAGCTGTAGTTATGCACTGCGCAAGGCTTAAAGGTCAGGATGATTGAAAAATCCGATAATTAAAAATGTTTAGCAAACAAGACCAATATTGTAAAAGCAAAAACAATGATTGTAAAAGTTGTCTGATTTCTGTCTCTCTGGCTTGTGCCGCTGTAAACTGTGATTTATGCTTATTAATCCTAACCTAACCCTAGAACAAATTAAGGGTCTCTGAATTAGCTTTCCAACAAGGTATCATATGCCTTAATTGGGCTTAAGATGAGTAAGTTAGGCCCATTTAAGTGAAGGAACATCAAGGACTGAACATTGATCCGCGCCATAGAACTCGGGAAACAAATTAGGCTTGATTTCGGCCTAATTTGACATATCTTGTGAACTTGAAATTGTAGGTCTCTTCCTTATCTTTTTAGGGACAACAAGATCACCAAAATCCGATATCTGTAGCTCTAGTATTGCTCTGCGCAAGGCAACAAGGTCAGGATGAGTGAAAAATCCGAAAATTAACAATGTTTAGCAATTAAGCCCAATAATGTAAAAGTAAAAACAATGATTGTAAAAGTTGTCTGATTTCCGTCTCTCTCTAGCTTGTGTGGCTGTAAACTGCTATTTATGCTTATTAATCCTGACCTAACCCTAGACCATATTAAGCACCTCTGAATAAGCATTCCAACTAGGTATCATATTCCTTAATTGGGCTAAAAATGAGTAAGTTAGGCCCATTTAAGTGAAGGAAGATCATGGACTGCGCACTAATCCGTGCCATAGAACTCGGGACCCAATTTAGCTTTGATATTGGCCTAATTTGACAATTCTTTTGTCGCCTGAAATTGCGGGTCTCTTCCTTATCTTTCTTGGGACAACAATATCACCAAAATTCGATATATGTAGATGTAGTTATGCACTACGCAAGGCAACAAGGTCAGGAAGATTGAAAAATCCGATAATTAACAATGTTTAGCAATTAAGCCCAATAATGTAAAAGCAAAAACAATGATTGTAAAAGTTGTCTAATTTCTGTCTCTCTCTGGCTTGTGCCGCTGTAAGCTGCGATTTATGCTTATTAATCCTAACCTAACCCTAGATCAAATTAAGGGCCTCTGAATAAGCTTTCCAACAAGGTATCATATGCCTTAATTGGGCTTAAGATGAGTAAGTTAGGCCCATTTAAGTGAAGGAACATCATGGATTAAACATTGATCCTCGCCATAGAACTCGGAACCAAATTTAAGCTTGATTTCGGCCTAATTTGACAATTCTTGTGCACTTAAAATTGTAGGTCTCTTCCCTATCTTTCTAGGGACAGCAAGATCACCAAAATCCGATATTTGTAGCTCTCGTTATGCTCTGCGCAAGGCAACAATGAGAGGATGAGTGAAAAATCCAAAAATTTACAATGTTTAGCAATTAAGCCCAATAATGTAAAAGCAAAAACAACGATTGTAAAAGTTGTCTAATTTCCGTCTCTCTCTGGCATGTGTGACTGTAAACTGCTATTTATGCTTATTAATCCTGGCCTAACCCTAGACCATATTAAAGCCTCTGAATAAGCATTCCAACTAGGTATCATATTCCTTAATTGGGCTTAAAATGAGTAAGTTATGCCCATTTAGGTGAAGGAAGATCATGGACTGCGCACTAATCCGTGCCAGAGAACTCGGGACCCAATTTAGCTTTGATATTGGCCTAATTTGACAATTCTTTTGTAACATGAAATTGTGGGTCTCTTCCTTATCTTTCTTGGGACAACAAGATCACCAAAATCCGATATATGTAGCTCTAGTTATGCCCTGCGCAAGGCAACAAGGTCAGGATGATTGAAAAATCCGAAAATTAACAATGTTTAGCAATTAAGCCTAATAATGTAAAAGCAAAAACAATGATTGTAAAAGTTGTCTAATTTCCGTCTCCCTCTACTTGTGCGGCTGTAAACTGCTATTTATGCTTATTAATACTGACCTAACCCTAGACCAAATTATGGGCCTCTGAATAAGCTTTCCAACAAGGTATCATATGGCTTAATTGGGCTTGAGATGAGTATGTTAGGCCCATTTAAGTGAAGGAACATCATGGATTGCGCACTGATCCGTGCCAGAGAACTCGGGACCCAATTTAGCCTTGATTTTGGCTTAATTTGACAATTCTTGTGAAACCTAAAATTGTAAGACTCTTCATTATCTTTCCAGGGACAGCAAGATCACCAAAATTCGATATATGTAGCTGTAGTTATGCTTTGCGCGCAAGGCAACAAGGTCAGGATGATTGAAAAATCCGGTAATTAAAAATGTTTAGCAAACAAGACCAATAATGTAAAAGCAAAAACAATGATTGTAAAATTTGTCTAATTTCTGTCTCTCTGGCTTGTGCCGCTGTAAACTGTGATTTATGCTTATTAATCCTAACCTAACCCTAGAACAAATTAAGGGTCTCTGAATTAGCTTTCCAACAAGGTATCATATGCCTTAATTGGGCTTAAGATGAGTAAGTTAGGCCCATTTAAGTGAAGGAACATCATGGACTGAACATTGATCCGCGCCATAGAACTCGGGAAACAAATTAGGCTTGATTTCGGCCTAATTTGACATATCTTGTGAACTTGAAATTGTCGGTCTCTTCCTTATCTTTCTTGGGACAACAAGATCACCAAAATTCGATATATTTAGCTCTAGTTATGCTCTGCGCAAGGCAACAAGGTCGGGATGAGTGAAAAATCCGAAAATTAACAATGTTTAGCAATTAAGCTTAATAATGTAAAAGCAAAAACAATGATTGTAAAAGTTGTCTAATTTCCGTCTCTCTATGGCTTGTGAGGCTGTAAACTGCTATTTATGCTTGTTAATACTGACCTAACCCTAGACCAAATTAAGGGCAGCTGAATAAGCTTTCCAACAAGGTATCATATGGCTTAATTGGGCTTGAGATGAGTAAGTTAGGCCCATTTAATTGAAGGAACATCATGGATTAAACATTGATCCTCGCCATAGAACTCGGAACCAAATTTAGACTTGATTTCGGCCTAATTTGACAATTCTTGTGCACTTGAAATTGTAGGTCTCTTCCTTATCTTTCTAGGGACTGCAAGATCACCAAAATCCGATATTTGTAGCTCTCGTTATGCTCTGCTCAAGGCAACAATGAGAGGATGAGTGAAAAATACAAAAAGTTAACATTGTTTAGCAATTAAGCCCAATAATGTAAAAGCAAAAAACAATGATTGTAAAAGTTGTCTAATTTCCGTCTCTCTCTGGCTTGTGTGACTGTAAACTGCTCTTTAAGCTTATTAATCCTGACCTAACCCTAGACCATATTAAAGGCCTCTGAATAAGCATTCCAACTAGGTATAATATTCCTTAATTGGGTTTAAAATGAGTAAGTTATGCCCATTTAAGTGAAGGAAGATCATGGACTGCGCACTAATCCGTTCCAGAGAACTCAGGACCCAATTTAGCTTTGATATTGGCCTAATTTGACAATTCTTTTGTCACCTGAAATTGTGGGTCTCTTCCTTATCTTTCTTGGGACAACAAGATCACCAAAATCCGATATATGTAGCTCTAGTTATGCCCTGCGCATGGCAACAAGGTCGGGATGATTGAAAAATCCGAAAATTAACAATGTTTAGCAATTAAGCCTAATAATGTAAAAGCAAAAACAATGATTGTAAAAGTTGTCTAATTTCCGTCTCCCTCTGGCTTGTGCGGCTGTAAACTGCTATTTATGCTTATTAATACTGACCTAACCCTAGACCAAATTAAGGGCCTCTAAATAAGCTTTCCAACAAGGTATCATATGGCTTAATTGGGCTTGAGATGAGTTTGTTAGGCCCATTTAAGTGAAGGAACATCATGGATTGCGCACTAATCCGCACCAGAGAACTCGGGACCCAATTTAGCCTTGATTTTGGCCTAATTTGACAATTCTTGTGACACCTGAAATTGTAAGACTCTTCATTATCTTTCCAGGGACAGCAAGATCACCAAAATTCGATATATGTAGCTGTAGTTATGCACTGCGCAAGGCAACAAGGTCAGGATGATTGAAAAATCCGATAATTAACAATGTTTAGCAAACAAGACCAATAATGTAAAAGCAAAAACAATGTTTGTAAAAGTTGTCTAATTTCTGTCTCTCTGGCTTGTGCTGCTGTAAACTGCGATTTAGGCTTATTAATCCTAACCTAACCCTAGATCAAATTAAGGGCCTCTGAATAAGCTTTCCAACAAGGTATCATATGCCTTAATTGGGCTTAAGATGAGTAAGTTAGGCCCATTTAAGTGAAGGAACATCATGGATTAAACATTGATCCTCGCCATAGAACTCGGAACCAAATTTAGACTTGATTTCGGCCTAATTTGACAATTCTTGTGCACTTGAAATTGTGGGTCTCTTCCCTATCTTTCTAGGGACAGCAAGATCACCAAAATCCGATATTTGTAGCTCTCGTTATGCTCTGCGCAAGGCAACAATGAGAGGATGAGTGAAAAATCCAAAAATTAACAATGTTTAGCAATTTAGCCGAATAATGTAAAAGCAAAAACAATGATTATAAAAGTTGTCTAATTTCCGTCTCTCTCTGGCTTGTGTGACTGTAAACTGCTCTTTATGCTTATTTATCCTGACCTAACCCAAGACCATATTAAAGGCCTCTGAATAAGCATTCCAACTAGGTATCATATTCCTTAATTGGGCTTAAAATGAGTAAGTTATGCCCATTTAAGTGAAGGAAGATCATGGACTGCGCACTAATCCGTTCCAGAGAACTCGGGACCCAATTTAGCTTTGATATTGGCCTAAGTTGACAATTATTTTGTCACCTGAAATTGTGGGTCTCTTCCTTATCTTTCTTGGGACAACAAGATCACCAAAATCCGATATATGTAGCTCTAGTTATGCCCTGCGCAAGGCAACAAGGTCAGGATGATTGAAAAATCCGAGAATTAACAATGTCTAGTAATTAAGCTTAATAATGTAAAAGAAAAAACAATGATTGTAAAAGTTGTCTAATTTCCGTCTCCCTCTGGCTTGTGCGGCTGTAAACTGCTATTTATGCTTATTAATACTGACCTGACCCCAGATCAAATTAAGGGCCTCTGAATAAGCTTTCCAACAAGGTATCATATGGCTTAATTGGGCTTGAGATGAGTATGTTAGGCCCATTTAAGTGAAGGAACATCATGGATTGCGCACTGATCCGTGCCAGAGAACTCGGGACCCAATTTAGCCTTGATTTTGGCCTAATTTGACAATTCTTGTGAAACCTAAAATTGTAAGACTCTTCATTATCTTTCCAGGGAAAGCAAGATCACCAAAATTCGATATATGTAGCTGTAGTTATGCACTGCGCAAGGCAACAAGGTCAGGATGATTGAAAAATCCGATAATTAACAATGTTTAGCAAACAAGACCAATAATGTAAAAGCAAAAACAACTATTTTAAAAGTTGTCTAATTTCTGTCTCTCTGGCTTGTGCCGCTGTAAACTGTGATTTATGCTTATTAATCCTCACCTAACCCTAGAACAAATTAAGGGCCTCTGAATTAGCTTTCCAACAAGGTATCATATGCCTTAATTGGGCTTAAGATGAGTAAGTTAGGCCCATTTAAGTAATGAACATCATGGACTGAACATTGATCCGTGCCATAGAACTCGGGACACAAATTAGGCTTGATTTCGACCTAATTTGACAATTCTTGTGCACTTGAAATTGTAGGTCTCTTCCCTATCTTTCTAGGGACAGCAAGATCACCAAAATCCGATATTTGTAGCTCTCGTTATGCTCTGCGCAAGGCAACAATGAGAGGATGAGTGAAAAATCCAAATATTAACATTGTTTAGCAATTAAGCCCAATAATGTAAAAGCAAAAACAATGATTGTAAAAGTTGTCTAATTTCCGTCTCTCTCTGGCTTGTGTGACTGTAAACTGCTCTTTATGCTTATTAATCCAGACCTAACCCTAGACCATATTAACGGCCTCTGAATAAGCATTCCAACTAGGTATCATATTCCTTAATTAGGCTTAAAATGAGTAAGTTATGCCCATTTAAGTGAAGGAAGATCATGGACTGCGCACTAATCCGTTCCATAGAACTCGGGACCCAATTTAGCTTTGATATTGGCCTAATTTGACAATTCTTTTGTAACCTGAAATTGTGGGTCTCTTCCTTATCTTTCTTGGGACAACAAGATCACCAAAATCCGATATATGTAGCTCTAGTTATGCCCTGCGCAAGGCAACAAGGTCAGGATGATTGAAAAATCCGAGAATTAACAATGTCTAGCAATTAAGCTTAATAATGTAAAAGTAAAAACAATGACTGTAAAAGTTGTCTAATTTCCGTCTCTCTCTGGCTTATGCGGCTGTAAACTGCTATTTATGCTTATTAATATTGACCTAACCCTAGACCAATTTAAGGGCCTCTGAATAAGCTTTCCAACAAGGTATCATATGGCTTAATTGGGCTTGAGATGAGTAAGTTAGGCCCATTTAAGTGAAGGAACATCGTGGACTGCGAACTGATCCGCGCCAGAGAACTCGGGACCCAATTTAGCCTTGATTTTGGCCTAATTTGACAATTCTTGTGAAACCTGAAATTGTAAGACTCTTCATTATCTTTCCAGGGACAGCAAGATCACCAAAATTCGATATAAGTAGATGTAGTTATGTACTGCGCAAGGCAACAAGGTCAGGATGATTGAAAAATCCGATAATTAACAATGTTTAGCAAACAAGACCAATAATGTAAAACCAAAAACAATGATTGTAAAAGTTGTCTAATTTCTGTCTCTCTTTGGCTTGTGCCGCTGTAAACTGCGATTTATGCTTATTAATCATGACCTAACCCTAGACCAAACTAAGGGCCTCTGAATAAGCTTTCCAACAAGGTATCTTATGCTTTAATTGGCCTTAAGATGAGTAAGTTATGCCCATTTAAGTGAAGGAACATCATGGACTACGCACTGATCCGTGCCAGAGAACTGGGGACCCAATTTAGCCTTGATTTTGGCTTAATTTGACAATTCTTGTGCACTTGAAATTGTAGGTCTCTTCCTTATCTTTCTAGGAACAGCAAGATCACCAAAATCCGATATTTGTAGCTCTAGTTATGCTCTGCGCAAGGCAACCAGGAGTGGATGAGTGAAAAATTCAAAAATTAACAATGTTTAGCAATTAAGCCCAATAATGTAAAAGCAAAAACAATGATTGTAAAAGTTGTCTAATTTCCGTCTCTCTCTGGCTTGTGTGACTGTAAACTGCTATTTATGCTTATGAATCCTGACGTAACCCTAGACCAGATTAAAGGCCTCTGAATAAGCATTCCAACTAGGTATCATATTCCTTAATTGGGCTTAAAATGAGTAAGTTAGGCCCGTTTAAGTGAAGGAAGATCATGGACTGTGCACTAATCCGTGCCAGAGAACTCGGGGCCCAATTTAGCTTTGATATTGGCCTAATTTGACAATTCTTTTCTAACCTGAAATTGTGGGTATCTTCCTTATCTTTCTAGGGACAACAAGATCACCAAAATCCGATATCTGCTGCTCTAGTTATGCTCTGCGCAAGGCAACAAGGTCAGGATGAGTCAAAAATCCGAAAATTAACAATGTTTAGCAATTAAGCCTAATAATGTAAAAGCAAAAACAATGATTGTAAAAGTTGTCTAATTTCCGTCTCCCTCTGGCTTGTGCGACTGTAAACTGCTATTTATGCTTATTGATACTGACCTAACCCTAGACCAAATTAAGGGCCTCTGAAGAAGCTTTCTAACAAGGTATCATATGGCTTAATTGGGCTTGAGATGAGTATGTTAGGCCCATTTAAGTGAAGGAACATCATGGATTGCGCACTGATCCTTGCCAGAGAACTCGGGACCCAATTTAGCCTTGATTTTGGCCTAATTTGACAATTCTTATGAAACCTGAAATTATAAGACTCTTCCTTATCTTTCCAGGGACAGCAAGATCACCAAAATTCGATATTTGTAGCTGTAGTTATGCACTGCGCAAGGCAACAAGGTCAGGATGATTGAAAAATCCGATAATTAATAATGTTTAGCAATTAAACCCAATAATGTAAAAGCAAAAACAATGATTGTAAAAGTTGTCTAATTTCTGTCTCTCTGGCTTGTGCCGCTGTAAACTGTGATTTATGCTTATTAATCCTAACCTAACCCTAGAACAAATTAAGGGCCTCTGAATAAGTTTTCCAACAAGGTATCATATGGCTTAATTGGGCTTAAGATGAGTAAGTTAGGCCCATTTAAGTGAAGGAACATCATGGACTAAACATTGATCCGCGCCAGAGAACTCAGGACCAAATTTAGGCTTGATTTCGGCCTAATTTGACAATTCTTATGATCTTGAAATTGTAGGTCTCTTCCTTATCTTTCTAGGGACAGCAAGATCACCAAAATCTGAGATCTGTATTTCTAGTTATGCTCTGTGCAAGGCAACAAGATCAGGATGAGTGAAATATCCGAAAATTAACGATGTTTAGCAATTAAGCCCAATAATGTAAAAGCAAAAACAATGATTGTAAAAGTTGTCTAATTTCTGTCTCTCTCTGGCTTGTGTGGCTGTAAACTGCTATTTATGTTTATTAATCCTGACCTAACCCTAGACCAAATTAAGGGCCTCTGAATAAGCTTTCCAACAAGGTATCATATGCCTTAATTGGGATTAAGATGAGTAAGTTAGGCCCATTTAAGTGAAGGAACATCATGTAGTGAACACTGATATGCGCCAGAGAACTCGGGACCCAATTGAGCCTTGATTTTGGCCTAATTTGACAATTCTTTTGAAACCTGAAATTGTAGGTCTATTCCTTATCTTTCCTGGGACAGCAAGATCACCAAAATCTGATATATGTAGCTCTAGTTATTAACTGTGCAGGGTAAAAAGGTCAGGATGAGTGAAATATCCGAAAATTAACGATGTTTAGCAATTAAGCCCAATAATATAAAAGCAAAAACAATGATTGTAAAAGTTGTCTAATCTCCGTCTCTCTCTGGCTTGTGCCGCTGTAAACTGCGATTTATGCTTATTAATCCTGACCTAACCCTAGACCATATTATAGGCTTCTGAATAAGCATTCCAACTAGGTATCATATTCCTTAACTGGGCTTAAAATGAGTAAGTTAGGCCCATTTAAGTGAAGGAAGATCATGGACTGCGCACTAATCCGTGCCAGAGAACTCGGGACCCAATTTAGCTTTGATATTGGCCTAATTGGACAATTCTTTTGTAACCTGAAATTGTGGGTATCTTCCTTATCTTTCTAGGGACAACAAGATCACCAAAATCTGATATCTGCAGCTCTAGTTATGCCCTGCGCAAGGCAACAAGGTCAGGATGAGTGAAAAATCCGAAAATTAACAATGTTTAGCAATTAAGCCTAATAATGTAAAAGCAAAAACAATGATTCTAAAAGTTGTCTAATTTCCGTCTCTCTCTGGTTTGTGCGGTTGTAAACTGCTATTTATGCTTATTAATACTGACCTAACCCTAGACCAAATTAAGGGCCTCTGAATAAGCTTTCCAACAAGGTATCATATGGCTTAATTGGGCTTGAGTAGAGTAAGTTAGGCCCATTTAAGTGAAGGAACATCATGGACTGCGCACTGATCCGTGCCAGAGAACTCGGGACCCAATTTAGCCTTGATTTTGGACTAATTTGACAATTCTTGTGACACCTGAAATTGTAAGACTCTTCCTTATCTTTCCAGGGACAGCAAGATCAGCAAAATTCGATATATGTAGCTGTAGTTATGCACTGCGCAAGGCAACAAGGTCAGGATGATTGAAAAATCCGATAATTAACAATGTTTAGCAATTAAGCCCAATAATGTAAAAGCAAAAACAATGATTGTAAAAATTGTCTAATTTTTGTCTCTCTCTGGCTTGTGCCGCTGTAAACTGCGATTTATGCTTATTAATCCTAACCTAACTCTAGACCAAATTAAGGGCCTCTGAATAAGCTTTCCAACAAGGTATCATATGCCTTAATTGGGCTTAAGATGAGTAAGTTAGGCCCATTTAAGTGAAGGAACATCATGTAGTGAACACTGATACGCGCCTGAGAACTCGGGACCCAATTTAGGCTTGATTTTGGCCTAATTTGACAATTCTTGTGAACTTGAAATTGTAGGTCTCTTCCTTATCATTCTAGGGATAGCAAGATCACCAAAATCCGATATTTGTAGCTCTAGTTATGCTCTGCGCAAGGCAACACGGTCAGGATGAGTGAAAATTTCAAAAATTAACAATGTTTAGCTATTAAGCCCAACAATGTAAAAGCACAAACAATGACTGTCAAAGTTGTCTGATTTCCGTCTCGCTCTGGCTTGTGCGACTCTAAAATGCTATTTATGCTTATTAATCCTGACCTAACCCTATACCAAATTAAGGGCCTATAAATAATCTTTCCAACAAGGTATCATATGCCTTAATTGGGCTTAAGATGAGTAAGTTAGGCCCATTTAAGTGAAGGAACATCATGGACTGCGCAATGATCCACGCCAGAGAACTCGGGACCCAATTTAGCCTTCATTTTGGCCTAATTTGACAATTCTTGTGAACTTGAAATTGTAGGTCTCTCCCTTATCTTTCTAGGGACAGCAAGATCACCAAAATCCGATATCTGTAGCTCTAGTTATGCTCTACGCAAGGCAACAAGGTCAGGATGAGTGAAAAATCCAAAAATTAACAATGTTTTACAATTAAGCCCAATAATGTAAAAGTAAAAACAATGACTGTAAAAGTTGTCTAATTTCCGTCTCTCTCTGGCTTGTGAGGCTGTAAACTGTTATTTATCCTTATTAATCCTGACCTAACCCTAGACAAAATTAAGGGCCTCTGAATAAGCATTCCAACAAGGTATCATATGCCTTAATTGGGCTTAAAATGAGTAAGTTAGGCCCATTTAAGTGAAGGAACATCATGGACTGCGCACTGATCCGCGCCAGAGAACTTAGGACCCAATTTAGCCTTGATTTTGGCCTAATTTGACAATTCTTGTGAACTTGAAATTGTAGGACTCTTCCTTATCTTTCTATGGACAGCAATATCACCCAAATCCGATATTTGTGGCTCGAGTTATGCTCCACGCAAGGCAACAAGGTCAGGATGAGTGAAAAATCCAAAAATTAACAATGTTTTACAATTAAGCCCAATAATGTAAAAGCAAAATCAATGATTGTAAAAGTTGTCTAATTTCCATCTCTCTCTGGCTTGTGCGGCTGTAAACTGTTATTTATGCTTATTAATCCCGACATAGCCCTAGACCAAAATAAGGGCCTCTGAATAAGCTTTCCAACAAGGCATCATATGTATTAATTGGGCTTAAGGTGAGTAAGTTAGGCCCATTTAAGTGCCGGAACATCATGGACTGCGCACAGATCCACGCCAGAGAACTCGGGACCCAATTTAGCGTTGATTTTGGCCAAGTTTGACAATTCTTGTGAAGACTGAAATTGTAGGTCTCTTCCTTATCTTTCTAGGGATAGCAACATCAACAAAATCCGATATCTATAGCTCTAGTTATTCTCTGTGCAAGGCAACAAGGTCAAGATGAGTGAAAAATCCGAAAATAAAAAATGTTTAGCAATTTAGACCAATTAAGCCAAACAATGTAAAAGCAAAAATAATGATTGTAAAAGTTGTCTAATTTCCGTCTCTCTCAGGCTTGTGCAGCTGTAAACTGCTACTTATGCTTATTAATCTTGACCTAACCCAAGACCAAATTAAGGGCCTCTGAATAAGCTTTCCAACAAGGTATCATATGCATTAATTGGGCTTAAGATGAGTAAGTTAGGCCCATTTAAGTGCAGGAACATCATGGACTGCGCACGGATGCGCACCAGAGAACTCGGGACCCAATTTAGACTTGATTTTGGCATAATTTGACAATTCCTCTGAAAACTGAAATTGTAGGTGTCTTCCTTATCTTTCTAGGGACAACAAGATCACCAAAATCTGATATCTGTAGCTCTAGTTATTCTCTGCGCAAGGCAACAAGGTCAGGATGAGTGAAAAATCCGAAAATTAACAATGTTTAGCAATTTAGCCCAATAATGTAAAAGCAAAAATAATGATTGTAAAAGTTGTCTAATTTCCGTCTCTCTCAGGCTTGTACAGCTGTAAACTGCTACTTATGCTTATTAATCCCGACCTAACCCAAGAAAAATTAAGGGCCTCTGAATAAGCTTTCCAACAAGGTATCATATACCTTAATTGGGCTTAAGATGAGTAAGTTAGGCCCATTTAAGTGAAGGAACATCATGGACTGCGCACTGATCCGTGCCAGAGAACTCGGGACCCAATTTAGCCTTGATTTTGGCCTAATTTGACAATTCTTTTGAAACCTGAAATTGTAGGTCCCTTCCTTATCTTTAAAACAATGATTGTAAAAGTTGTCTAATTTTCGTCTCTCTATGACTTGTGCGGCTGTAAACTGCTATTTATGCTTATGAATCGTGACCTATCCCTAGACAAAATTAAGGGCATCTGAATAAGCATTCCAACAAGGTATCATACGCCTTAATTGGGCTTAAGATAAGTAAGTTAGGGCCATTTAAGTGAAGGAACATCATGGACTGCGCACTGATCCGTGCCAGAGAACTCGGGACCCAATTTGGCCTTGATTTTGGCCTAATTTGACAATTCTTTTGAAACCTGAAATTGTAGGTCCCTTCCTTATCTTTAAAACAATGATTGTAAAAGTTGTCTAATTTTCGTCTCTCTATGACTCGTGCGGCTGTAAACTGCTATTTATGCATATTAATCATGACCTAACCCTAGACCAAATTAAGGGCCTCTGAATAAGCTTTCCAACATGGTATCATATGTCTTAATTGGGATTAAGATGAGTAAGTTAGACCCATTTAAGTGATGGAACATCATGGACTGCGTACTGATCCGCGCCAGAGAACTCGGGACCCAATTTAGCCTTGATTTTGGCCTAATTTGACAATTCTTGTGAAACCTGGAATTGTTGGTCTCTTCCTTATCTTTCTAGGGACAACAAGATCACCAAAATCCGATATCTGTAGCTCTAGTTATGCTCTGTGCAAGGCAACAAGGTCAGGATGAGTGAAAAATCCAAAAAAAAAAAACGATTTTTAGCGATTAAGCCCAATAATATAAAAGCAAAAACAATGATTGTAAAAGCTGTCTAATTTTCGTCTCTCTCTGGCTTGTGTGGCTGTAAACTGCTATTTATGCTTATTAATCTTGACCTAACCCTAAACCAAATTAAGGGCCTCTGAATATGCTTTCCAACAAGGTGTCATATACCATAATTGTGCTTAAGATGAGTAAGTTAGGCCCATTTAAGTGCAGGAACATCATGGACTGCGCACTGATCTGCGCCAGAGAACTCAAGACCAAATTTAGCCTTGATTTTGGCCTAATTTGACAATTCTTGTGAAAACTGAAATTGTAGGTCTCTTCCTTATCTTTCTTGGAACAGTAAAATCATCAAAATCCGATATCTGTAGCTATAGTTATTCTCTGCGCAAGGCAACAAGGTCAGGATCTGTGAAATATCCGAAAATTAACAAATTTTTAGCAATTAAGCCCAACAATGTAAAAGCAAAAATAATGAGTGTAAAAGTTGTCTAATTTCCATCTCTATCAGGCTTGTGCGGCTGTAAACTGCTACTTATGCTTATTAATCCTGACCTAACCCTAGAAAAATTAAGGGCCTCTGAATAAGCTTTCCAACAAGGTATCATATGCCTTAATTGGTCTTAAGATGAGTAAGTTAGGCGCATTAAAATGAAGGAACATCATGGACTGCACACTGATCCGCGCCAGAGAACCCGGGACCCAATTTAGCCTTCATTTTGGCCAAATTTGACAATTCTTTTGAAACCTGAAATTGTAGGTTTCTTCCTTATCTTTAAAACAATGATTGTAAAAGTTGTCTAATTTCCGTCCCTCGTTGGCTTGTGCGGCTGTAAACTGCTATTTTTGCTTATTAATCAAGACCTAACCCTAGACCAAACTAAGGGCCTCTGAATAAGCTTTCCAACAAGGTATCTTATGCTTTAATTGGGCTTAAGATGAGTAAGTTATGCCCATTTAAGTGAAGGAACATCATGGACTACGCACTGATCCGCGCCAGAGAAC
The DNA here is from genome assembly GCA_030762895.1 of Sophora flavescens. Lineage (NCBI taxonomy): Eukaryota > Viridiplantae > Streptophyta > Magnoliopsida > Fabales > Fabaceae > Sophora > Sophora flavescens. The sequence continues at coordinate 108,473,730 of CM061070.1, forward strand.
TGGGGACCCAATTTAGCCTTGATTTTGGCTTAATTTGACAATTCTTTCGAAATCTGAAATTGTAGGTCTCTTCCTTATCTTTCTAAGGACAGTAAGATAACAAAAATCTGATATCTGTAGCTCTAGTTATGCTCTGCGCAAGGTAACAAGTTCAGGATGAGTGAAAAACCAAAAATTAACAATGTTTTGCAATTAAGCCCAATTAATCCCAATAATGTAAAAGCAAAAATAATGATTGTAAAAGTTGTCTAATTTCCGTCTCTATCAGGATTGTGCGGCTGTAAACTGCTACTTATGCTTATTAATCTTGACCTAACCCAAGACCAAATTAAAGGCCTCTGAATAAGCTTTCCAACAAGGTATCATATGCATTAATTGGGCTTAAGATGAGTAAGTTAGGCCCATTTAAGTGCAGGAACATCACGGACTGCGCACGGATCCGTACCAGAGAACTCGGGACCCAATTTTGCCTTGATTTTGGCATAATTTGACAATTCTTCTGAAAACTGAAATTGTAGGTCTCTTCCTTATCTTTCTAGGGACAACAAGATCACCAAAATCCGATATCTGTAGCTCTAGTTATTCTCTGCACAAGGCAACAAGGTCAGGATGAGTGAAAAATCCGAAAATTAACAATGTTTAGCAATTTAGTCCAATAATGTAAAAGCAAAAATAATGATTGTAAAAGTTGTCTAATTTCCGTCTCTCTCAGGCTTGTGCAGCTGTAAACTGCTACTTATGCTTATTAATCCCGACCTAACCCAAGAAAAATTAAGGGCCTCTGAATAAGCTTTCCAACAAGGTATCATATACCTTAATTGGGCTTAAGTTGAGTAAGTTAGGCCCATTTAAGTGAAGGAACATCATGGACAAGGCACTGATCCACGCCAGAGAACTCGGGACGCAATTTTGCCTTGATTTTGGCCTAATTTGACAATTCTTGTGAACTGGAAATTGTAGGTCTCTTCCCTATCTTTCTAGGGACTGCAAGATCACCAAAATCCGATATTTGTAGCTCTAGTTATGTTCTACGCAAGGCAACAAGGTCAGGATGAGTAAAAAATCCGAAAATTAAAAATGTTTAGCAATTAAGCCCAATAATGTAAAAGCAAAAACAATGATTGTAAAAGTTGTCTAATTTTCGTCTCTCTAAGACTTGTGCGGCTGTAAACTGCTATTTATTCTTATTAATCGTGACCTATCCCTAGACAAAATTAAGGGCATCTGAATAAGCTTTCCAACAAGGTATCATATGCCTTAATTGGGCTTAAGATGAGTAAGTTAGGCCCATTTAAGTGAAGGAACATCATGGACTGCGCACTGATCCGCGCCAGAGAACTCGGGACCCAATTTAGGCTTGATTTTGGCCTAATTTGACAATTGTTATTTATGCTTATTAATCGTGACCTATCCCTAGACAAAATTAAGGGCATCTGAATAAGCTTTCCAACAAGGTATCATATGCCTTAATTGGGCTTAAGACGAGTAAGTTATGCCCATTTAAGTGAAGGAACATCATGGACTGCGCACTGATCAGCGCCAGAGAATGCGGGACCCAATTTAGCCTTGATTTTGGCCTAATTTGACAATTCTTTTGAAACCTGAAATTGTAGGTCCCTTCCTTATCTTTAAAACAATGATTGTAATAGTTGTCTAATTTTCGTTTCTCTCTGGCTCGTGCGGCTGTAAACTGCTATTTATGCATATTAATCATGACCTAACCCTAGACCAAATTAAGGGCCTCTGAATAAGCTTTCCAACATGGTATCATATGTCTTAATTGGGATTAAGATGAGTAAGTTAGCCCATTTAAGTGATGGAAGATCATGGACTGCGTACTGATCCGCGCCAGAGAACTCGGGACCCAATTTAGCCTTGATTTTGGCCTAATTTGACAATTCTTGTGAAAACTGAAATTGTTGGTCTCTTCCTTATCTTTCTAGTGACAACAAGATCACCAAAATCCGATATCTGTAGCTCAAGTTATGTTCTGTACAAGGCAACAAGGTCAGGATGAGTGAAAAATCCAAAAAAAAAACGATTTTTAGCAATTAAGCCCAATAATATAAAAGCAAAAACAATGATTGTAAAAGCTGTCGAATTTTCGTCTCTCTCTGGCTTGTGCGGCTGTAAACTGCTATTTATGCTTATTAATCTTGACCTAACCCTAAACCAAATTAAGGGCCTCTGAATATGCTTTCCAACAAGGTGTCATATACCATAATTGTGCTTAAGATGAGTAAGTTAGGCCCATTTAAGTGCAGGAACATCATGGACTGCACACTGATCTGTGCCAGAGAACTCGAGACCAAATTTAGCCTTTATTTTGGCCTAATTTAACAATTCTTCTGAAAACTGAAATTGTAGGTCTCTTCCTTATCTTTCTTGGAACAGTAAAATCACCAAAATCCGATATCTGTAGCTCTAGTTATTCTCTGCGTAAGGCAACAAGGTCAGGATGAGTGAAATATCCGAAAATTAACAATGTTTAGCAATTAAGCCCAACAATGTAAAAGCAAAAATAATGATTGTAAAAGTTGTCTAATTTCCATCTCTATCAGGCTTGTGCGACTGTAAACTGCTACTTATGCTTATTAATCCTGACCTAACCCTAGAAAAATTAAGGGCCTCTGAATAAGCTTTCCAACAAGGTATCATATGCCTTAATTGGTCTTAAGATGAGTAAGTTAGGCGTATTAAAGTGAAGGAACATCATGGACTGCACACTGATCCGCGCCAGAGAACCCGGGACCCAATTTAGCCTTCATTTTGGCCAAATTTTACAACTCTTTTGAAACCTGAAATTGTAGGTTTCTTCCTTATCTTTAAAACAATGATTGTAAAAGTTGTCTAATTTCCGTCTCTCGCTGGCTTGTGCGGCTGTAAACTGCTATTTTTGCTTATTAATCATGACCTAACCCTAGACCAAACTAAGGGCCTCTGAATAAGCTTTCCAACAAGGTATCTTATGCTTTAATTGGCCTTAAGATGAGTAAGTTATGCCCATTTAAGTGAAGGAACATCATGGACTACGCACTGATCCTTGCCAGAGAACTGGGGACCCAATTTAGCCTTGATTTTGGCTTAATTTGACAATTCTTTCGAAATCTGAAATTGTAGGTCTCTTCCTTATCTTTCTAAGGACAGTAAGATAACAAAAATCCGATATCTGTAGCTCTAGTTATGCTCTGCGCAAGGTAACAAGTTCAGGATGAGTGAAAAACCAAAAATTAACAATGTTTCGCAATTAAGCCCAATTAATCCCAATAATGTAAAAGCATAAACAATGATTGTAAAAGTTGTCTAATTTCCGTCTCTCTCAGGATTGGGCGGCTGTAAACTGCTATTTATCCATATTAATCCGGACATAACCCTAGACCAAATTATGGGCCTCTGAATAAGCTTTCCAACAAGGTATCATATGCCTTAATTGAGCTTAAGATGAGTAAGTTAGGCCCATTTAAGTGAAGGAACATCATAGACTGCGAACTGTTCCCTGCCAGAGAACTCGGGACCCAATTTAGCCTTTGATTTTGGCCTAATTTGACAATTCTTGTGAAACCTGAAATTGTAGGTCTCATCCTTATCATTAAAACAATGATTGTAAAAGTTGTGTAATTTCCGTCTCTCTCTGGCAAGTGCGGCTGTAAACTTCTATTTATGCTTATAAATCTAGATCTAACCTTCGAGAAAATTAAGGGCCTCTGAATAAATTTCCAACAAGGTATCATATGCCTTAATTGGGCTTAAGATGAGTAAGTTAGGCCCATTTATGTGAAGGAACATCACGGACTGCACACTGATCTGTGCCAGAGAACTCGGGAACCAATTTAGCCTTGATTATGGCCTAATTTGACAATTCATGTGACAACTAAAATTGTAGGTGTCTTCTTTATCTTTCTAGGGACAGCAAGATCACCAAAATCCGATATCTGTAGCTCGAGTTATGCTCCGTGCAAGGCGACAAGGCCAGGATGAGTGAAAAATCCGAAAATTAACAATGTTTAGCAATTAAGCCCAATTATACCCAATAATGTAAAAGCAAAAACAATGATTGTAAAAGTTGTCTAATTTCCATCTCTCTCTGGCTTGTGCGGCTGTAAACTGCTATTTATGCTCATTAAACATGACCTAACCCGAGACCAAATTAAGGGCCTCTGAATTAGCTTTTCAACAAGGTATCATATCCCTAAATTGGGCTTAAGACGAGTAAGTTAGGCCCATTTAAGTGAAGGAACATCATGGACTGAAAATTGATCCGTGCCAGAGAACTCGGGACCCAATTGATCTGTAGCTCTAGTTTTGCTCTGCGCAAGGCAACAACGTCTGGATGAGTGAAAAATCTGAAAATTAACATTGTTTAGCAATTAAGCCCAATAATGTAAAAGCAAAAACAATGATTGTAAAAGTTGTCTAATTTTCGTCTCTCTCTGGCTTGTGCGGCTGTAAACTGCTATTTATGCTTATTAATCCTGACCTAACCCTAGACCAAATTAAGGGCCTCAGAATAAGCTTTCCAACAAGGTATCATATGCCTTAATTGGGCTTAAGATAAGTAAGTTAGGCCCATTTTGGTGAAGGAACATCATGGACTAAACATTGATACGCGCCAAAGAACTCGGGACCAAATTTAGGCTTGATTTTGCCTAAGTTGACAATTCTTGTGACCTTGAAATTGTAGGTCTCTTCCTTATCTTTCTAGGGACAGCAAGATCACCAAAATCCGATATTTGTAGCTCTAGTTATGATCTGCGCAAGGCAACAAGGTCAGGATGAGTGAAAAATCCGAAAATTAACAATGTTTAGCAATTAAGCCCATTAATATAAAAGCAAAAACAATGATTGTAAAATTTGTCCAATTTTCGTCTCTCTCTAGCTTGTGCGGCTGTAAACTGCAATTTATGCTTATTAATCCTAACCTAACCCTAGACCAAATTAAGGGCCTCAGAATAAGCTTTCCAACAAGGTATCATATGCATTAATTCGGCTTAAGATGAGTAAGTTAGGCCCATTTAAATGCAAGAACATCATGGACTGCGCACTGATCCGCGGCAGAGAACTCGGGACCCAATTTAGCCTTATAGGTCTCTTCCTTATCTTTCTAGGGACAGCAAGATCAACAAAATCCGATATATGTAGCTCTAGTTATTCTCTTTGCAAGGCATCAAGGACAGGATGAGTGAAAAATCCGAAAATTAAAAATGTTTAGCAATTAAGACCAATTAACCCCAATAATGTAAATGCAAAAATAATGATTGTAAAAGTTGTCTAATTTCCGTCTCTCTCGGGCTTGTACGGCTGTAAACTGCTACTTATGCTTATAAATCTTGAGCTAACCCTAGACCAAATTAAGGGCCTTTGAATAAGCTTTCCAACAAGGTATCATATGCATTAATTGGGCTTAAGATGAGTAAGTTAGGCCCATTTAAGTGCAGGAACATCATGGACTGTACACTAATCCGCACCAAAGAACTCGGGACCCAATTTAGCCTTGATTTTGGCATAATTTGACAATTCTTGTGAAAACTGAAATTGTAGGTCTCTTCCATATCTTTCTAGGGACAGCAAGATCACCAAAATCCGATATTTGTAGCTCTAGTTATTCTCTGCGCAAGGCAACAAGGTCGGGATGAGTGAAAAATCTGAAAATTAACAATGTTTAGCAATTAAGCCCAATTAAGCCCAATAATGTAAAAGCAAAAATAATGATTGTAAAAGTTGTCTAATTTCCGTCTCTCTCTGGCTTGTGCAGCTGTAAACTGCTATTTATGCTTTTTAATCTTGACCTAACCCTAGACCAAATTAAGGGCCTCTGAATAAGCTTTCCAACAAGGTGTCATATACCTTAATTGTTCATAAGATGAGTAAGTTAGGCCCATTTAAGTGCAGGAACATCATAGACTGCGCACTGATCCGTGCAAGAGAACTCGAGACCTAATTTAGCCTTGATTTTGGCCTAATTTGACAATTCTTGTGAAAACTGAAATTGTAGGTCTCTTCCTTATCTTTCTAGGAACAGTAAAATCACCAAAATCCGATATCTGTAGCTCTAGTTATTCTCTATGTAAGGCAACAAGGTCAGGATGGGAGAAAAATCCAAAAATTAACAATGTTTAGCAATTAAGCCCAATAATGTAAAAGCAAAAACAATGATTGTAAAAGTTGTCTTATTTCCGTCTCTCTGGCTTGTGCGGTTGTAAAGTGCTATTTATGCATATTAATCCTGACATAACCCTAGACCAAATTAAGGGCCTCTGAATAAGCTTTCCAACAAGGTATCATATGCCTTAATTGGGCTTAAGATGAGTAAGTTAGGCTCATTTAAGTGAACGAACATCATGAACTGCGCACTGATCTGCGCCAGTGAACTCGGTACCTTATTTAGCCTTGATTATGGCCTAATTTGACAATTCTTGTGACACCTGACATTGTAGGTCTTTTCCTTATCTTTCTAGGGACAGCAAGATCACCAAAATCCGATATCTATAGCTCTAGTTATGCTCTGCACAAGGCAACAAGGTCAGGATTAGTGAAAAATCGGAAAATTAACAATGTTTAGCAATTAAGCCCAATTAAGCCCAATAATGTAATAGTAAAAACATTAATTGATTGTAAAAGTTGTCTAATTTCTGTCTTTCTCTGGCTTTTGCTGCTGTAAACTGCTATTTATGCTTATTAATCCTGACCTAACCCTTGACCAAATTAAGGGCCTCGGAATGAGCTTTCCAACAAGGTCTCATATGCCTTAATTGGGCTTGAGATGAGTAAGTTAGGCCCATTTATGTGAAGGAACATCATGGATTGCGCACTGATCCGCGCCGGAGAATTCGGGACCCAATTTAGCCTTGATTTTGGCCTATTTTGACAATTCTTGTGAAACCTGAAATTATAGGCCTCTTCCTTATCATTAAAACAATGATTGTAAAAGTTGTCTAAATTTCGTCTCTCTCTGACTTGTGCGGATGTAAACTGCTATTTATGCATATTAATCCTGACCTAACCCTTTACCAAATTAAGGGCCTCTGAATAAGCTTTCCAACCAGGTATCATATGCCTTAATTAGGCTTAAGATGAGTAAGTTAGGCCCATTTAAGTGAAGGAACATCATGGATTGCACACTGATTCGCGGCAACGAACCCGGGACCGAATTTAGCTTTGATTTTGGCCTAATTTGACAATTCTTGTGAAACCTAAGATTGTAGGTCTCTTCCTTATCTTTCTAGGGACAACAAGATCACCAAAATCCGATAGCTGTAGCTCTAGTTATGCTCTGCACAAGGCAACATGGTCAGGATGAGTGAAAAATCCGAAGATTAACAATCTTTAGCAATTAAGCCCAATTAAGCCCAATAATGCAAAAGCAAAAACAATGATTGTAAAAGTTGTCTAATTTCTGTCTCTCTGGCCTGTGCGACTGTAAACTGCTATTTATGCATATTAATCCTGACCTAACCCTAGACCAAATTAAGGGTCTCTTAATAAGCTTTCCAACAAGGTGTCATATGCCTTAATTGGGCTTAAGATGAGTAAGTTAGGCTCATTTAAGTGAACGAACATCATGGACTGCACACTAATCCGCGCCAGAGAACTCGGTACCCAATTTAGCCTTGATTTTTGCCTAATTTGCAATTCTTGTGAAACCTAAGATTGTAGATCTCTTCCTTATCTTTCTACGGACCGCAAGATCACAAAAATCCGATATCTGTAGCTCTAGTTATGCTCTGCGCAAGGCAACAAGGTCAGGATGAGTGAAAAATCCGAAAATTAACAATGTTTAGCAATTAAGCCCAATTAAGCCTAATATGTAAAAGCAAAAACAATGATTGTAAAAGTTGTCTAATTTCCGTCTCTCTCTGGCTTGTGCAGTTGTAGACTGCTATTTATGCTTATTAATCCTGTCCTAACCCTAGACATAAATAAAGTCCTCTGAATAAGCTTTCCAACAAGGTATCATATGCCTTAATTGGGCTTAAGATGAGTAAGTTAGGCCCATTTAAGTGAAGGAACATCATGGACTGCGCACTGATCCGCGTCAGAGAACTCAGGACCCAATTTAGCCTTGATTTTGGTCTAATTTGACAATTCTTGTGAAACTTGAAATTGTAGGTCTCTTCCTTATGTTTCTAGGGACAACAAGATCACCAAAATCCGATATTTGTAGCTCCAGTTATGCTCTGCGCAAGGCAACAAGATCAGGATGAGTGAAAAATCCGAAAATTAACAATGTTTAGCAATTAAGCCCAATAATGTCAAAGCAAAAACAATGATTATAAAAGTTGTCTAATTTTCGTCTCTCTCTGGCTTGTGCGTCTGTAAACTGCTATTTATGCTTATTAATCCTGACCTAACCCTAAACCAAATTAAGAGCCTCTGAATAAGCTTTCCAACAAGGTATCATATGCCTTAATTGGGCTTAAGATGAGTAAGTTAGGCCTATTTAATTGAAGGAACATCATGGACTGCGTACTGATCCGCGCCAGAGAACTCGGGACCCAATTTTGCCTTGATTTTGGCCTAATTTGACAATTATTATAAAATCTGAAATTGTAGGTCTCTTCCTTATCTTTCTAGGGACAGCAAGATCACCAAAATCTGATATCCATAGCTCTAGTTATGCTCTGTGTAAGGCAACAAGGTCAGAATGAGTGAAAAATCCGAAAATTAACAATGTTTAGTAGCGCACTTTCAATAGCACTTCAATGAAAAACGCTATTTAAAAATAGGCGGAAGGTTTTTAATAGCGCTTCCTTAAGGGAGCGCTATCTATTCCTTATTCTAAGACAACGCTCCTTTAAGGAAACGCTATTGAATGTTGATTGATAGGAATAGATAACGTTTTCTTGAGGAAGCCCTATTATAAGTAACAAAATAGATAGCGTTTCCTCAAGAAATCGCTATCTTAGGTAAATAAATAGATAGCGTTTTTCCAAGGAAGTGCTACCTATTCCCCTTTTACTAAATATTTCCTTTTGCTCACTGTGACTCTTTCTCTCCGGCGGCTCTCATTTTCCCTGGTTCTCAAATTCACCCTGCGAAGTATATTCCCTTCTACGGTGCCTGTGTTTCCCTCGTTCTCAAAAACTTTCTAAACTCAAACCCTACCCTGCTCGCGACTTCCAGTATTGCGTCGCCCGTGTTTCCCTCCGTGGCACCTAGCTTCCACTGCTTGCGACTTGCCTCCCTTCATCGCGCCTTCCACTGCTCGCGACCGTGTCTCCCTCTGCCGCACGTCGAGTCGAACCAGAGCGGATCACCACAAGCGCGCCGTCTCTCACCACCACCACACACACGCGCACCGTCTCTCACCACCACCATCACACATGTTTGCGCCAGGTAATCCTTCACTCACTTGCTTCTTCGCTCAGGTAATATTTTTTCCATCAGCCATCAGCTCTGAGGTCCGTGTATTGAAATGGTGAAGATGGAGGAGCTACCTTTTCTAACTTTGGTCCTGTTTAGTGATTGAATTGGCAATAACTGTTTTTTATTTTAGGGCGAAAGTGGATGAGCTTCCTTTTCTACCGTTTGTTATGTCTTCTATGCTGTCAAATAATTTATTACGAATCTGCATTTTCTGATGTGTTGAGTGCCAACTCTAATTTAGTACCACTTTTTCTTAAGCATTGAGCATGACTTATTATCAACCTTATTGTACTGAAGTAAAACTTATTTCACTCACAGAACCGATTTACATTACAGATATAGCTGCGTTTTAGAAAATTACATGGATGAGACAGAAGCTGCTAAGGTTTAGGTTGTTGCAGTTGTTCAGTTTGGCTGTAAACTAAAGGATGAAGTGGCAGCAATAAAGATTCAAAAGCTTTTCGGGAATACTTGGCAATTTGGTATGTAAAGCAATTTTGATTTAAATCCATACACTAGTGCAGAAAAGGGATTCCACGTCGGTTATTTTTGGCTTTCCACATCGGTTTTCAAACTGATGTGGAAACGACCGATGTGGTTTATTGCCACTTTACACATCGGTTAAAAAACCGATGTGTAAAGTATATTTTAAACAGTGATTTTCTATTAACCGATGTGGAAAATTAATTTATCAATTGATAAGCAGTTGGAAATTTAACTTTCTACGTCGGTTTTGCCTAAAACCGATGTGTAAATTTAACTTTCTACATCGGTTTTAAATAGAACCGATGTGTAAAGTGAAATTTACACATCGGTTCTACGGAAAACCGATGTAGAAAGTTAAATTTACACATCGGTTTTTGATGAACCGATGTGTAAAATCTCAATTTTTTTTTAATCTGTTATTTACATTTCAATCAATCCTTTCCCCTGTTTTAGTAATGCAGATCAATAAACAAACCAGCAGTATCCTGATCAAACAAGAAACAACAACAGAACACCAAACCAGTTTTGACACAATTGCAACAAAGTTTTAACCATATCAAAAGCAAAACATACTTCATTCAATTTTCTTGGCACAAACAATCAGCTCTTACACATATGGTTAAAAATACTGACATTTCATCAAATGACTAGTGAGCACAAAATCTGAAAACAGAGGGCATCGGGCCTAATTAATTTCGAATGAATGAAAACAACACTTTATCAAGGCTACATCAAAACACGAGAGAAGAAGAATTGAACCAGACCTGAGCACTAATACATATCATCAGTCAAAGGTACACTATAGCTAGTACATGATAAGTTTTTAAACTAACTACATATATACAAACTATGGGTGGTACACTTCAAGAAAGAAAGTTGCCCAACGCCTCTTTATGATGTTGATGTCAGAATCAGATAATGGAGTTGGATTGTTGAATATCTGCAAATTTAATTGGACAAAAGATTATATCTTTTAAGTAATAAACTAACATAAAACATATAACGAATCTATACTATTACTTCTAATTGTGTCAATTAACATTTACCTCGCTCCATCTTTCAGTGATCCCGGAGGAGATAATTTCCAACATCCACTGCATCACATAGTAGCCACATTCCCATGACCCACGTTGTATACGTGACTACGTACAAATGAAACCCAATTAGAATATGAGGAATTAAATAAAATAGAAATCAATTATTGTACCCACTGCATTTGATGCATTTGAACTAATAAATATCTTACGCTGGGAATAATCCATCTGATAGCCCGAGTACGCCTTTCACCACGCAACATGTGGGATGTATTAATAGACCTATCATGACAAAAACATTAATTAAAATATATCTAATAGATTTCAGATAATTAAAACAACTGCATTACTGATTATAAAGTATTTTAATGCTTACGTTTCGATGATCGTCTTCAGTTGATTCGTCGGCTTATTTCCCAATGAGCAGAAGAAGACCACGACGTTCAATCTTGGGTACAAGAGCAACAGTTGCCAATGCCGGCTGTATTTGCGGAACAGTTAGTGACTAAGTCATATATAGTTATACTTAAATAATCGGTACTTACTTATTGAGGTAAGGCGCAAGATAGAATTGATGATCGTCTCGGGCAAGTATATCACGTATGGTAGTGACCTGGTCTTCCGATGCTACGAGAACATCACCCTGAATGAACATGGGGTCAATGAACCCATAAAGGGCGAGGTTACCCTGATCGACTAACATACGATGCAGATACCTAATATATTGGAAAAACATGTTAATTATCATAGTATTTAAAAATTAATTACGTACTTAACTTATAAATAAAATGTACTTACGTGCACCAAAACGATATGTGTGCAGAACTGGCCATTTCTTTATTGAGTGCCATCTCCATAAGTTCCTTCTTTGGTATATACAGTTCACCAGGGCTGGCATCATGTTCCAACGTTACCAAGGCTGCATCATCCTCCATGGTGACAACCTGTATAGCCAGAACTTTAAAAACATCACCATGGCAAGGTGCCCCTTTGTCGATCCCCTAAACAACATAGATATATATTAGTAATCACGGATAATTAAGTTATTTAATTCGTTATTAACTAAATGGTCAAATGAATACCTTGGCAGGAGCGGAGACATCTCTCGGTCTTCCTAGATCCGACCTTTTAGGCACAATATCATTTCCAACATCCTATAACGAATAAAAATAAAGCATTATCTTTAAACAATAATAAATATATTTCAACTATGAATATAGAAAAACACAACTAACCGAATACCTCAGATGCAACAAGAAAGTTGACCAGTCTTCTTGGCCAGAGGATGAAGTTCACGGGGCCCGACCCACTGTTTGAACCTCCTCGGTGGGCACAGGGACTCGAGCATCAGCATCTCGAATAATCTCAACAGACACCCTCAGCTGATCATCCGGTAATAATCGATGGTGTATGATATTACCTAACTTATTATATGCCCTACCCAATGCCACTAAGCGGCGATGATGATGATCATCAACATACAGCTCACACCTATCGTGGTCGTCATCATCATCATCATCATCATCATCATCATCATCAGCGAAGAAGAAGATCACCATCATCATCATTTTCGGGATGATGAGGAGGATCACATGAGCCCTTAGTGCTCACATGGACAGAGGGTTGGACGAGAGGGTTGGACACCGGCTGTCATCTGCTGGGACATAGAAGTCAATATTGCCATCTGCTGGGTCAACTGCTCGGCCATCTCCTGTCGAAGCTCAGCTGCAATCTCCTGTTTTAGTCGTGCTCTATCTGCAACCGAATCCCTGTGGCATTGGTGTGAAGATGAACCATGGTATTGGCGAATGCCGACTCCCCATCCAACACCAATGACACGGCCCGGGTGGTCTGGTTTACCGATGGCAGTAGATAAGACATCATCGCGTCCTCTAGGAACAAAGGTTCCTTGGGTTAGCTGATCATCCAAGGCATCCTATCACATAAAATATCAGGTCACATTACAATTCGGTAACAATCTTAAAATGACAATTACAACAAACTATACTTACAATCCTCTCAGCTACTTGGCGGGCCTCCTCGGATGTATATTGTCCCGTTTTTCTTTGTCGGCCCCTCTTCCATGAACAATGGCGTGGGGGTGGAGGTGGATCAACAACCTCTGGAAGATTTTCAGCATTAGGATCCGCCTGAGATGCTGCCTCCTGACGTGCTTTCTTTTCCTCTTCAACCATTTTCTTAACAAGCTTTTTATATCCCCCACGAGACATGACATGGGGGTAGACATTCTTGCTTTGGTTTTTCTGCCCCTTTTCCCTCTTCTCCTGTTATAAATAAAAGACAATTAAATTACATAAGTAAATGAAATTAATGCAATTACATAAATTTAGAGACAAATCAAATAAGTTAACCTGAAAGCTGGGATCATGTCGGCTCTGAACAAAGCGATCCCACGTCGCCTTGTCAAGAAACGGATACACCTCGAGTGGGTTCTTTTTACTTTTTGGATTGAATATATAGTATCTGCCCAGGTCGGCCTTAAAAGCCCTCCAACGCTCTCCAAAGATACTTTAGCAAACGCTTCTTCATAGCGTATGTATCCGGTATGTCAAAGGTCAACTACATTAAGACCAAAAGAATCAACAATTCTTGTATGATATTATTAAGATAAAAATAAAGTAGATACAGACAAACACAGGACGTAGAAGTATAGATACCAGAACACTCTCCCATATCTGCTCCTTCACGTCCGCCGGTACATCTCTCCACCTATCAATGAGTATACTGGGTCTGTTCCTAGCAAGGGTCGCCACAAAACTGTTAAATTGATCTTCCATTGGCCCAATAGGATTGAGGTTATTATCAAAGTCTACTCTTATCTTTTGATTTGACCCACGGTTGGCAGTCAAATTCCTCATCCGTGTGGCACGTCTACCCTTTCTACCGGTAGACGGGGTCTCTGACCCGTTGCATGAAGGAGGGATATCCTCATGATCAGCCATGTATACCTGTTTAAACACAAAACAAAAAAAAACTTGTTAGTATGTCAGGATAAATATCAAACATAACTTATAAATATCGATCAACGTACATAAACATAACTTATAAATATCAACGTAAACATATAATATGCCAAACTTGATGGTAATATCAAACTAAACTTACTTTGTGGTCAATTAGTAAAGTTCTCCCATAACCCTTCTTGGTGATCATTACGAGTAGCATGTACATCATCCACTTCATTTTCCTCATTGAAATTTGGCACTCGTGTTGAGAAAGAAGGAGTATCAGAAATATCAAGAGTTGAATCGTGATTTCCCTCACTACCATTATACATGTTTTTTCCCCTGGAGAACCACTGACCACCTTTTGTTAGAAGGATCACGGATATAAAACACTTGTTTTGCCTCGGGATGCCATGATGAAAGGTTCCTCTTTATTACCTGCCTTACTAAGGTCCACCAATTTGAATCCTAACTCATCGGTTTGCACACCATTGTTACTGTCGACCCATTGACATTTAAAAACAGGTACTCTAAACTTCGTGTAATCAACCTCCCATATCTCTTCAATGATTCCAAAGTATGAAACTGATGCCATAACAGGGTTTTTATCTTTCGAACTAGAGAAATGCATGGACTCAGTGACGACCATAACCCCCTTTGTTTTGCATAGTACTTTTGTCATCCTGGGACTTTGTATAGAAGGAAAACTTATTGATATCGTACCCACTCCAGCATATGACATCAAAGTTAGGCCCTGTGCTAGCCATTTTAATGTAGCGAAGCAGTACCATCCTTTGCAATTTTTTTCTTTAAACCAGTTCAAGAAAGTCTTGTTATGCTTGTTCAAACACCATTTTTCATTCATTCTAGGGTAAGTTTCATTGATGATGCTTTTATGCTCACATAAGTATGGTTCAACCTCATCGGTGTTATTCAATATATACAAATGTGCTTGAAGCACTTCCTCCCGATCCATGCTCTTAACAGTGATACCTCGTGTACCCTTACCATCATATCTTCCTTCGTGACGAGACTTCGGAAGCCCTACAGTCCCGCTTCGACATGTAGTCTGTACAAAACTCAATAGCTTCTTCGCAACATACCTTTCAACAATAAATGCTTTGGGACGGTGTGGATTTTTCATATATCCTTTCGGGATCTTCATGTATCGCTCAACCGGGTACATCCACCTTAAATAAACGGGACCGCACAATCTAATCTCCCTCACTAGATGAACAATCAAATGAACCATGATGTCAAAAAATGAAGGTGGAAAATACATCTCCAATTGGCACAATACAATGGCTGCCTCATTTTCCAACTCATCCAAATTTTTAGTGTCAATGACCTTGCTACATATAGCATTGAAGAATAAGCATAACCTAGTAATGGCATGTCCGACTTTTTTAGGCAATATGTCACGAATGGCCACCGGTAGTAGTTGTTGCATCAAGACATGACAATCATGAGACTTTTAAGCCAACTAATTTGAGATCTTTCATTGAGACAAGTCTTCGATATTTGAAGAGTAACCCGTGGCACTTTGACTCCCGTAGACATTCACAGAAACTTCTTTTCTCTTTTTTTGATAAAGTATGACATGCTGGGAGCAAATAAGTCTTCTTATCCCCCACTTTAAGTGGAGCTAACTGCTCTCGTATACCCATCGTAACTAGATCCAGACGAGCATTCACACCATCCTTTGTCTTGCCTTGAATGTTGAGAAGCGTTCCGATTAAACTGTCACACACATTTTTCTCTACATGCATCACATCAATACAATGTCTTACATCAAGCTTGCACCTGTATGGAAGATCAAAGAAGATCGACCTCTTCTTCCATATTTTCTTCTCTGTAGCCTTCTTCTGGGTCTTCCCATAGATAACATTAGTGTTGTTCACCCTTTCATAAACTTGCTCTCCAGTCAAGGCCACCGGAGCAATTTCATTCTCCGGAAGTCCATTGAAAGCTTTCCTCAATCTATGATAAGGATGATTACGTCAGAGAAATCTCCGATGCCCAAGGTAAACCGTCTTCCTTCCATGTTGCAATTGATGGTAACATGTGCCTTCTTCACATATTGGACATGCTTTATGCCCCTTAACACTATACCCACACATGTTCCCGTATGCTGGAAAGTCATTGATGGTGCAAAATAACATGGCACGCAATCTGAATGTCTCACGGCAATACCCGTCAATCACATCAACGCCTTCATCCCACAACATTCTCAAGTCTTCAATCAAGGGACTCAGATAAACATCAATATCATTTCCTGGCTGTTTAGGACCCGAAATCATCATACTTAACATAATGTATTTGCGCTTCATGCACAACCAAGGAGACAGGTTGTAAATTACAAGGAGAACAGGCCATGAACTATGAATACTACTTAAGTTTCCATATGGATTCATTCCATCGGTAGCAAGTCCAAGCCTCGAGGTTTCGGGCTCATTGCCGAAATCCGAAACAAACTATCAATTCTCTTCCATTGCAAAGAATCGACCGGATGGCGAAGCTGTCCATCACACTTCCTCTCATCTGCATGCCATCTAATGTTCTTTGCATCATTTACATTAGCAAACGATCGCTTGAACCGCGGAATCACGGGAAGATACCATAACACCTTCGCAGGAGGACCTTTGGTGACCACATCACAACTAGAATCACCATCCTTCACTTTGTAGCGTGATACCCCACACCTGGGGCACTCGTGCATCTCTTCAAACTCTTTCCTGTACAATATGCAATCATTGGGGCAAGCGTGTATTTTCTTATACTCCATACCCATCGGACACAATATCTTCTTCGCCTCATAGTTTCGAGATGGCAATGTGTTGCCTTCTGGAAGCATTTCTTTCAACAACTCAAGCAATTCGGTAAAGCTTTTATCGCTCCACCCATTTCTCGCCTTCACATTGAACAATCTTAACACCGCTGACAACCGTGTGAAATTAGTGCACCCCGGATACAAAGCCAATTGCGCATCACTGCACAAAGTATCATACACATGCGCGCCGAAAAAGACTCTTGCCCAACATCACGGATCATGTCCTCTAGTCCATCGTCCATTTCCACGTCAACAACTTCCTCTCTATCCGACACCCTCGGCCTGTCTAACGATTCACCATGACATATCCATGTTGTATAACTCTTACAAATCCCCTCACAAATAAGATGATCACGTATCTCCTCAACTTCTAGTCGTCTCTCATTCAAACAGTTAACACAAGGACAATAAAACCTTCCGTTACCACTATCAGGAGCATTTGTTTTTGCAAACTGTAGAAAATCTTCCACTCCATTCTCATACTCATCACTTGTCCGTCTAGCATTCATCCAACCACGATCCATGACTAAACCAATACCTTCGTACTTAGTCCAACATATTCATCAACCACTTCTTATGACAGGGTATGGCCCTATCCCATTCGAGAAGAAACTTTTTCAACATTCGGTTAAAAGTTAGTCCTTAACTCTCATGCTCATACTCGACAAAATTTCGGCAGCATTTCCCCGTGGTCTCCGACGTACACTACTTGAACGCGATGACATCCACCACGATAAAGTATGCACCCGGAGAACGAAAGGAAATGTATCAATCCGAACTTTCATCAAGTATATAACATTAGAAACAATGAATAACTATTTTAACTGAATTAAGAAAAAGTTTTTTCCCAAACTGTCCAACTTTGGACAATTCAAGATCCAACACAATGAGCGGTACATTAAGCACGTGCACATACACGTACGCTCATTAGTATTGCATCTCAAACGGGAAACTAAGGCTTTACTAATTATTGTGGGCATATTATTGAATCAAATAAATTTTCAAGAAAATACATTAAAACTCCAATGAAAGCTTTTCAGCCAAAACGTACCTTCTGAGAGACACGCCTAGTTGTTATTATGCAAAGACAGCAGAGAAGTGAACAAAGCAGAGGCAGTAGCACTATGCAATGAAGTGTAGATCACCCTGCAGCAAAATGAACATCTAAGAATTCTAATGAAAACCATAAAATTGACAGACACTATAAGGTCTTTGTAAAGTCACTTACCAAAACACAGAGAGGAAAAGGGTAAAAACAAGATCTAAGGTTAGTTCTTTGCTTTTTTATATTGGGAATTCTATTCTGTCTAAAGGTGTGAGTGTACTACTACTCGTTTGATTCTCTTGTTTCTTGTTTCAATTTCAGAAAGATTATGCAATTAGTCATGTTGCATTCAGTCCTCTTGGACATGAGGTTGTCATCAGCTATGAGAAAGAAAACATTTATGTGATGAACGTACATCATGGTAAGATATTTTACTTTAAATATTATTTTGTTTGTATTTAGATTTTACTGTAAAAAGGGTTGAGATCACATGTTCTTACAAAATAGATGGAGCAAATAAGGATTCATATTCTCCTGATGATGTCATAAAGATGATGAAAGTTGATGTAAACAGAAATGCATCGACCAAAACTGGAGAAACAATCAGAGATATCAAGGTTTTTGGTTTTTTTTTCTTATAAGCAAAAAATGTATTGAATCGAGTACAAGGGGTACTCAAACCCGTATACATCATAATAAAGAAAAGATTACAAAAGAAGCAGGACATTAGGTACATTGTCAACCAGAAACACACAAACTGCTAGGAGGTTGAAATATAGCTAAATTCATGCCCCCAACAATCCATCAAAACCCCTTCTACTGAACACCCAGGATTGAAATAACAGTAATATTCACAAAAACCACCCAATAGTTCTAGGATTAATGACAAAGTGATATCTGTTACCACCATGGAAACACCCAAACAACACTAGAAAAATACAAAACCAAAACCAGATTTCACAAGCATCCAACTAAAAACTTAGCATCTACTAGTCTCCATTCCAGCAACGCAAGTAAAGAAAAAGCATTCAAAAATTACACAGCAGCAGTGAACAACTGGGAATCCAGAAGCTAGAAAACGAGAATCAACTAAAAATCCCCCACATTGATCTGATACTTGAAGCTCACTTGAAAATCAGCAAAAGCAAATGTGAAAAAAGCTAAAGCATAGAACTGGCTTATTATATCAGAACAGCAACTACCAATAACCCATAAATAAAAACAAAAATTCATATGACAGGGGTTGTAACATGTAAGGATGTTCTGTGTTTTACCTTTGAGAAGTTGAGGAGATGAGAGTGGGAACCGAGAAAGAGAAGCCGAAGAGATGAGAGGGAGTTGACGGTGGTGGAGGCGAAGGCAGCACGGCAGATACACCGGAGCTTCCGTCGTCGCGCGGCGGCAAAAAGTGAGGGAGATGGGAGATGAGAAGCTGTGGCTGGTATGAACAACCAGCGAAGACTGCGTCTGCGTGAGAGAGCTCAGATGAAAAGTTCCTTGTTTAGGGTTGAAGAACTCAGATGCGTTGTTTTCCTTGTTTAGGGTTGAAGAACTCAGATGAAAAGGAAAAGGAGGGAGAGAGCTCAGATGAAAAGTTCTCAGCGCCAAAATGAAAAGGGAGGAAGAGGGAATTAATATGTAAATAATAATACACATCGGTTAACTTAGAACCGATGTGGTAAAGTTTCACACATCGGTTAATAATAAAACCGATGTTTAAAAATAAAATTTTAATTTCTAATTTTTTTTATAGTTTTATACATCGGTTATTAGAAACCGATGTGGTTAATGACTGTTTTACACATCGGTTCTAATACAACCGATGTTAAATGTTAACAATTTCTGAGTTTAAATTTTTTTATTTTAATTTTAAACATCGGTTAGAAATAACCGATGTGGAAAGGTTTTACACATCGGTTATTCCTTAAACCGATGTGTAATACTTTGATTTTAATTTCAAAAATTCCACCGCCTCCTTTTACACATCGGTTTCATAGAAACCGATATGTAAACTCCGATGTAGAATCACTTTTCTGCACTAGTGATATGTATTATTCCATTAATATATATTTATATATTTTCTAGCTCCCCTCTTTTTTCACAATCTGTTTAACTCAAAATTCAATGACAGCCATTTTCAAATGGATTTAGTTTTGATCCAATGGTAGCATAGAGAATTTTCCTTTATCAGTGAATCTTGTGGTGCCACATGTTCAAAAAATTGTTGAAGTTTTTACTACTAGAGAAAAGCCTTCAAAATTGAACAATAATGATTACTGTAGGGCTATAACCCTTTGTCGAAACCCTTGAGAACTCCAGAGGCCAGTCAGAAAAGCCTTGAAAGTTTGTTTTAAAGTTTATATGTTTTTTTTGTTTTGGAAAATGATGATTATATTTATATGAAGAATCATGATTGTTCAGATTAGTTATGTAGTTTATTTTATTTAACCCTCTTTAAAGGCTTTGATAACATGTGAGGTGATTTTTAGTTTAGTTTACTGTTGATTTATCTGAATCAAATACATACTTTTGCTTTTGCTTTTGATGTTTTCCATCTCTATGCCAAATTTATTTTGAAATACAATAGGAGTTCATGCCTTCACTTTTTGTGATAATGTAATATGCTTAGGTTCACGACATGAAATATCTGGTAGGAATTATGTGGAATTATGTGGTAGGAATGATGCAGATTGTCATACCGTGTAAATTGTATGCAAATAACATATAGATGCTACGTGTTGTGTTTGATAGAAACGATCGATATTGAAGTGTCGACAGTGCATTTGTTTTGTGGCTGAGAAATTTTCTTGGAATCTAATGATTGTCTTTATTATTTAGTTTCTCTTGAATCATTTTTCACTTACTCAACCAAGTAAGCCCAATAACTATAGAAAATCTCCTTATTTTCCACAGAAGAACATTTTAGACTTAAAAAAAATAATCATTTTCTGCGATTTCAAGGTATTGCTGCAAAAGTTTTGGGATCTATTGTTAGTAATAATGGTTTATGGGTTTTTTTTTGAATTGGGTCCATAGTCATTTATAGCATTTTATTTTACTTTGATGAAAGATTTAAGATGGAAACCATGAGGCTTCAGTATAGAGTTTGTGATTGTGTTTGCTTGATTTCAGTTTTAGTACCATAAGGGTTGAGCTCGAAAAGGGTTGTAGCAGTTGTTTAGAAGGTGTGATTGCAGAAACACTTGAAATTGCAATATTGTTGGTAGCATGGAACTAAAAAGAACCAAAGAGATTTACCATGTTACTTAATATTGGACAACTTGCAATCTAAAATTTGATGAAATTCCAAGGTCAACACGTTTTAGAAAATTGGCTAGCATGTAGTAGATCTTTTGTCAACCTCTTTTTGGGTTAATAAATTAAAGATCTGTGTCAACTTTAATTTATCGGTATACATGCATTGATTTTGTTCTGCAGGGAAAACTGTTGCAGTGGGAAAAGATTATTTTTTTTTTTTTTGCATAGCTTCTTTTTAAGGACTTTAAATCAAATCCCACGTTGGATTTGGGGGAATTAAAAGAGATGACATGTTTATTCTGTTTTTGATAATAGTAACAATTGTTTTAATGATTATGACTCTTGTATGTTGAGCCATGAACTTTATTATTGTTCTGTCTTTGTGTAGAATGTATACTGCAATTTATTCATTCATTGTCTTTCTTCTTCTTCTCTCTTTGCTTCTTCTTTTCTCCTTTGATCGGTTCACTGGTTTGGTGTTTTAGTTGATAGAACATGCAGTCAAGTCCTTCGCTTCTTGAGGAACCCATTAGGATGGCTTCCATCCTAGAGCCATTAAGCCTGTTGGTTTCCTAGCTAATTTGTGTTGTGTTTGTTCTACTAATCTTGTCTTCTTTAAAGCACTGCGATAATGAGAAAGACGCTTTTACTCTGACTATGATTTGCTGCATTGATTATTTCCACTTTCCACTGTAGGTGACTATGATGGGAAAAAAGTAATCATCTCATGGGTGACTAGCACAGAAGGCACGGTTGCAAACTACACTTTCTACATATACAAGTCTGGTTACATTCATCACTGTCTAAGACTATAATTGAAGGCCTTGAGGTAATTGCTTATCAGATTAGGAAACTAGAAATTTTAAAGATGTTATATGTTTTGATTTTCTTGCCATTGGACTGAATGTCTAAAAAGTTTCTAAGAACTGAAACCTCCAATTCCCATAATGGTTTATGCTCCTTTGAGTTTGTATGCACTATAGCTAGTGTATCTATATCAGTCTTCTTGTTTGTGATTGCTTCAAATCTAAGAGCACTTAATGAATCTGTTTCCTCATGGTGAAGCTCAATGTTGGCTCTTCTCTCTAAGGACTTAAATGAGAGTTGAGAAAATTTCCCAAAAAAAATTAAAATCTTAAAGTGGGCTGACTCATAGGGTGGCCCCAACCCACTTGATCCTATATCTATTTCTACATTTCTACATTACAAAATCCTAATTATCGATATTCATTAGCACAATCTAACGAGATATTAATTGTGCAACTTAACTAGCTGATGGATTTTTGTCTGTAGTAGTGTATTCATACCGGTATTTCATTTAGGAAGAAATAAAGAAACTAACAATTTTGGATTCTCTCAGGTACGTCTGTCAATCAACTCTCTCTGTTGTTCAAGCTGCTCGACTTCACTCTGGTATGTTTTACCACTTGTTATTCCCCTTTGTTTTATTTAAACCTTTAGTTCTATAATTAGACATGTTTTATTTTTATCGGTATAAACATGCATTAACCTTCGTTTCTTGTTCAAACTCAAAATAATTATGGTAGATCGTAAAAATATGGATCGGAAGTGGATGTCTGCCAATCGTTTGTCAAAGGAATATAAGGACGGAGTGCAAGATTTTATTAGGTTTGCAGTTGAGCATGCAGAAAACCCTAGTAGAATCATATGTCCTTGTTTAAGTTGTTGTTATACAATACGAGTTAGTGTAGCTGAGTTGGAAGGACATTTAGTGTGCAATGGAATTGATCAAAGTTATACCTATTGGACAAAGCATGGTGAGACTATAGGTGAATCTAGTGATATGGGGAATAGTGGGAGATGTACGTCAGATGACACCGATATAAATACATATGATGCCGACCATTTTGAAGAGATGGTAAACACGGTTGAAGAAGATCTTCGTGATTGTCCTCGAATGTTTGAGAAGTTGGTAAGTGATGCTGAGAAACCGTTGTATGAGGGTTGTACTAAATTCACAAGATTGTCGGCGATGCTAAAGTTGTATAACTTGAAATCGGGGAATGGATGGACTGATAAGAGTTTACGGACTTACTCACTACTGAAAGATATGTTGCCGCAGGATAATGTGCTTCCTAGTCGGACATATGAGGCTAAACAAATGTTACGCTCTATTGGCATGAGCTATGAGAGGATACACCCTTGTCCTAACGATTGCATTTTATTTCGAAATGAATATGCATCGTTAAATATGTTTCCTAAATGTAATGCCTCACGGTATAAGAAGAAAGAATCGGCTCTAGAGAAGGTTCTATGGTATTTCCCCATAACTCCCAGATTTAGGCGCATGTATCGTAGTTCAGAAGATGCAAGACACTTGACATGGCATGAGGATGAAAGGATTAAAGATGGCAAGCTACGACACCTGCAGATTCTCCTCAATGGAAAAGAATTGATCATGATTTTCCCGATTTCGGGCAAGAACCAAGAAATCTACGACTTGCATTGTCTACTGACGGATTTAATCCGCATGGTGTTCAGAGTATCTCTCACAGTACATGGCCTGTGATTTTGGCGATTTATAACCTACCTCCATGTCTATGCATGAAGCGCAAATACATGATGTTGTCTACGTTAATTTCTGGGCCCAAACAACTAGGAAATGATATAGACATATACTTGGCTCCTTTAATTGAAGACTTGAAGCAAATGTAGGAGACCGATATAGAGGTGTATGATGGGTATAGAGAAGAAAGTTTCACCCTAATGACCATGATCTTCGGTACAATTAATGATTTTCTGGTATATGGTAATTTATCAGGATACAGTACCAAAGGTCAGTGTGCATGCCCTATATGTGAAGATAATACGGATTGGATGCGGTTGGAGCATGGCAAGAAGTATGTCATCCTTGGACATCGTAGATTTTTGCATTCAAGTCATCATTACCGGTCGTGGAGAAAGGCATTCAATGTGAATACAGAAGAACGTGTAGCTCCTTTTCCGTTGACAGGTGCACAAATGTTTGAAAAGGTACAAGATTTGAGTATTGAATTTGGGAAACCTTTTGCAAGAGAACTTGTCACACGAGGGTGCAAGAAAAGGTCGATTTTCTTTGAGCTTCCATATTGGAAGTCATTATACGTAAGACACTTCATTGATGTAATGCATGTTGAAAAAAAAGTATTTGATAGTGTCATTGGTACCTTACTCAATGTGCCAGGGAAGACCAAAGATGGCATTAATGCAAGACTGGATTTGGTTAGTATGGGATTGAGACGAGAATTGGGACCGATAAAGAAGGGGAAAAATACATATTTACCTCCGGCTACTCATACTCTATCTAGAAAAGAGAAAATTGTTTTTTGTAAGTTTCTTCATGGAGTTAAGGTTCCAGAGGGGTACTCTTCAAACATTATAAACCTCGTATCGATGAAAGACCTTAAGTTAAAGGGTTTAAAGTCCCATGACTGTCATGTTCTCATGGAGAATTTGCTACCCATCGGTATACGATCCATTTTACTGAACAAAGTGCGGCATACCTTAACTAAACTTTCTTTCTTCTTCAAGGCAATTTGCAGTAGAGTGATTGACCCTGGAAAGTTGCCAACATTGCAAAGAGAAATCGTTGTGACTTTATGTGAGCTAGAGATGTATTTCCCACCTTCATTCTTTGACATCATGGTCCATCTGACTGTACATCTGGTTAGAGAGACACAATTGTGTGGGCCAGCTTATATGAGATGGATGTACCCGTTTGAGTGTTATATGAAGATATTAAAAGGTTATGTTAAAAACCGGTCACGACCAGAGGGTTGTATTGTTGAACGGTAAATAGTCGAAGAAGCTGTTGAATTTTTTACCGACTACCTATCCAATGTTGAATATTCTGTAGGGCTGCCAAAGTCTCGTCATGCAGGAAGAAGCGCAGGGCAAGGGATTTCTGGAACTGAAATATTGACTATACCAAGGAAAGAATGGGAGCAAGCACACTTGTATGTTCTACATAACGCCGATG
Organism: Sophora flavescens; assembly: GCA_030762895.1. Taxonomy (NCBI): domain Eukaryota; kingdom Viridiplantae; phylum Streptophyta; class Magnoliopsida; order Fabales; family Fabaceae; genus Sophora; species Sophora flavescens. The sequence goes on from CM061070.1 coordinate 108,498,691, forward strand.
AGGTAGAGTCATATGTTGTAAAACACAAGGACATACTTAAGAGTTCATACCCAAATAAGAGTCAAAATTGGTTAACAAGAGAGCATAATCGATGTTTTATAACTTGGCTAAAAGATCAGATTTCTGAAGAGTTTGCTATAAATCCTGCCTCGATTTTAGAAAGATTGAGATGGTTAGCGAAAGGTCCAGCTATACATGTTTTCTCTTACACCGGTTATTTGAGGAATGGGTACACATTCTATACAAAAGAACAAGATGATCGGAGTACAATGCAAAATAGTGGGGTGACTCTTGTAGCTGAATCCTTGCATATCTCAAGTGCGAAAGACAGAAACCCTATATAAGTAAATATGTCATACTTCGGGGTCATTGAACGCATATGGGAGTAGGATTACACAATGTTTCGGGTGCCTATGTTCCAATGTAAGTGGGTTGACAACAATAACGGTGTACAAATGGATGAGTTGGGGTTCATGCGGGTGGATTTCAATAAGGTGGGTTATAAAGATGAGCCTTTTATTTTAGAATCACAAGCTCAACAAGTGTTCTATGTCACCGATCCAACTGATACGAATTGGTCCATTGTTCTATTGACTAACAAAAAAATTGTTAATGAGATTGATGATGAAGCACATGAAGATATATGCTAATATTGAGGATGACCCTTTCTTCTGAGTGTCACAATCACGTGTGGCTAATCCAACTAGAGAGGATGATATGTATATTATAAATGATCATGACGAGGGGCATTGGTTCCTCCCAATATTTCGTACAAATAAGGGACGCGCAAGTCTCAATCCAACAAGGAAAGGGAAAAGATTGACTTAAAACATGTATGTAAGGATTGTGTTTTTTTAATTTCTTGGACATTTAAATTTATATTCATGAATTTCTCTAAGTAAACTAGTATGGTTATGAACTGACGTTTTTTACTTGTGTGTTTAATTTGTTGCAGGTAAATGGCATCTCCTAGCGATCATGATAGTGCTGAGGATCATGATAGTGCTGAGGAGGCCACACGAAAGGTGAGGCGTCGTGGGCCAACCTTTAAGAAGAAGATTATCCGCCAGAGGATTAAAGGAGGACCTAAAATTGTGGTTAAATACTTACTAATTAATCTAATTAATTGTTTCATTCTATTAATTGTTTGTTATCTAAATTTATACCCTTAATCAATTTTTTTTAGGTTAAATGGAATGTTAAGGGTCAGCCCATTGGTAGAAATGGTAGAGACTTGATTAGTTACATTGGGTCCAAAGTGCGGTAAACAGCCCCTATTACTTGCAATAGTTGGAGGAGTCAAGCTTTGAACAATCTCAAAGATGAGATCTGGCCTGATGTACAGGTAAATTAATTAACAAGAGTTAGTTATATTGTTTCTCATAGTTATATTGTCTTATTACCAACTTTAGACAATGCTTTCTCAAGGAAGTGCTACCTATTCCTACTTTCAGTAGCGCTTTTTTAAGCGCTATTGAATCTCTCACACCTTCAGTAGCGGGTGAATAGATAGCGCTTTGAAGGGCTACTAAAGGCAAAAAAAAAGCTCTATTGAAGCCCTTTTCTGTAGTAGCGTGTTTTGATACCTTTGATGTTTTCCCAATTTTAATATGATTTAGTGTTTCTTTTAATTTGTTGGTTTAATCCTTGTGTTTGAATTTGTAAAAGGTTTGATCATCCTTTACCAAGTTAATTAATTGACCGACGACCGTACCACAATTAGTTAACGAAACTCTAGGGTTAACTGGATTTGGGGTTGCGTGGATCAAACGCAATCCCCTATTTTCAATCAGTTATTGAATTAACAAACTTGCCAGTTCTTGGTGCTTCTTTTAACTGTTTGCCTTGCATGACCATTGGGGGTAACTGATTAGGAGAAAGAATATTAATATTGCATGACCATTGGGTATTAATATTTTTAGATCGAATGAATGGCAATCAATAAGGAACACATTTCATTGAGAAATTGGGTAATATCATATGTAGTGACAATTAACACTTACATTTTGCCTATCAAAAAAAAAAATTGATATTATTATTTGTTTTTTATACTACGTGACACCATACCTCACGGATTGATTACTTCACGGATTGACTCCCTATGGCACATGCTTGAGCTCTAATTAAATCTCAATGGCTTCTATCATTGAAGTTTGTTGGTTGTTTTTACCTATCAAATCTCTATGTTCTTTGAGTTTCAATAAAGTTTTGCTCAACTAATAATCTATTCGGAATATAAATCAGGTTAACTTAGAGAAAATTTAATTGGCATTGAGATCAATCTACATATTATATTATTATTGAGATGGAAATGGAAAATAGTCACCGGGGATTATCTATATTTTATAATAATTTTATAATTATTAATAATTTCATATTTTTTTTAATGTCAGGTGACATTAAAAAAATTATATTTAATGTCACATGGTTGTGCTGACAAAGCGATTCGTTAGCCTTTGTCACGTCACCACATAATGGTTCATCTTGATGACATGGACTAATTTCAAAGTTTTTAAAGTTTAAAACACCAGAACCTAACAAAAAATGACAGTGACCAAAACAAAAAAAATATCTATATATATAGGGATAAAAAAGTTCATTAAGCCAATTATATTTTAGGGTTTAATATGTTTTTAGTCCTTATAAAATATCAGGTTTTTTTTTTAGTCCCTACTAAAATTTTCTCCTAATTTGAGTCCTCGCTTTATTCTATGTTACCACAATTAATCCCCATCGTTAAGTCTCAGCTGTTAACTGTTGAGCTGTCTGACAAAATCACACATCATCATTTGTCATGAGGATATTAAAAAAACATTAATTTATTGTTTTTTAATACACAAACCAAACCTGTAACTCGAGTTGATGTTGAAGAACAACCTGCAACTCGTGCACAATCAGACTGTGTAGGAGCACGTATGGCTTGCAACTCGCGCAGTCATAAAACCTCTGGAAGAAGGTTGTGGAGATGCCAAAATTTGTGCCTAACTTAAGAACCCCAGTAACCCATTTGCATTTTTCTTTTGTTCATGTGGAGTTACCCAGAAATTGCAACTACTTTAATGGGATGATGAATAGTTTTTTTTTATGAAAGTGTAAAGGATTCAATGGAGTATCTCATAGAAGTCGTGGGGTTGCTTTCTTAGGGTTACGTAAACTAAAGCAATATATTTGGGACCCCTAAAAGATTTAAAGAATTGTTAAATCAAAGTGGAAAGAATTAAAAGTAATCAATTGATCATATAATAAGTAAATAATGGCATGTCATTAGTGAAGGCTAGGTGGCAAGTGGCGACATGGAGGTCTGTCAAACAGATCAACACTTAACAGCTGAGAGCCTGAGAGTTAACGTTAGGGATCAATTGTGGTAATGTGGAATTTTGTAGGGACTAAAGTTGATAGAAAAATTTCATAGAGACCAAAAACAAAAAAAAATGAGAATTTTCTAGGGATTAAAAACATATTTATATAAACCAAATTTTATAAGTAATCTCTACTTCTATTTCCCTAATAAACCAGTATTAATGACTTTAAGATCCTTTCTCTTGCTTTATTTTTGAATCTATCCGAAATATTTTTGATAGAGTTCTATATAGATGACAACAGGTGATAGGTCTAATGGACACCCGTAAAAATTACTCATAATGGATAGTGTGATTACCCACAAAACTGAATGGGTACGGGTACTCTAGGACCCCTCACCACCCCCACCACACACACACACACACACACACATATAATATTTAAATCTTTCCTTTTTTCGTTTTTCCGGTAATTCTGCCTTAACCTTATAATACATGGAGGAAAAAATTACGCTAGACAAGAATATGTGGGAAACTTGAAATTGAAAATAGTTGCAAAAGTGTAACTTTTTGTAAGTCTTTATAAAGATCAGATATTTTTATTTTGTTTTTTTTTTTTTGTTTGAGAGAATCTGATATTTTTCATAACTTGAAATTTTGTAATCTAGTATCAACGATAAAGTTTCATAACTTTTTAATGATAAAATTCAACCTTACTGTTATAGCTATTCACGGTTGAACAATTACATTGTGTTCTCATTTGTATGTAATTATTTTGTGTATATGGGTTTTGGGTATCCCTTATACTATTTTATTATATAAATTTTTGTTTGTATAAAAAAAAGTGCTGATGAGAAAATAAAAGAAATTATTTTTTGCCAAACTTCAGATTTTCACTTCTTTAATGTTTTTATTGAGAGAATCTGATATTTTTCATAACTTGAAATTTTGTAATCTAGTATCAACGATAAAGTTTCATAACTTTTTAATGATAAAATTCAACCTTACTGTTATAGCTATTCACGGTTGAACAATTACATTGTGTTCTCATTTGTATGTAATTATTTTGTGTATATGGGTTTTGGGTATCCCTTATACTATTTTATTATATAAATTTTTGTTTGTATAAAAAAAAGTGCTGATGAGAAAATAAAAGAAATTATTTTTTGCCAAACTTCAGATTTTCACTTCTTTAATGTTTTTATTGATAATATATGAACCCACTTTTGGAGGCCGATTCCAATCATAAGGTAAAGTAATTTAACAATTTTTATTGTTAATTTTAACTTTACAATTAAAATTAATTAGTGTAATGTATACTTTTTTTAACATATTTTGGAGTGTCAACTCAAAACTTGCAAGTTTTTTTTTTTTAATAAAGGGCTAGGCGTGTAAAGGCATCACAATAGGGGCAGGCATCCCAACTAGGTTGGCACCCCAGACCCTACCCATCATCTGCAACACACCCACAAGATATTATTAATATAAAGAGATAGATTACAAAGAGAGAGCATGGGGGGACTAAGCCAGTACCCATGAAAATCTATCTAAACCTGAACTGGGGTAATCCTAGTTTATCATGATAGAAATCAGCCTTTAGAAAGTCCGGAAAATTATCCCACCAAATATAACTAGAGCCAGAGGCACCAAAGGAAGCTAGCTTATCAGCACAATGGTTGCCCTCCCTAAAAATATGAGTAAAAATTAAATTCAACTGATCACCAAGCACCATGCAATTTCTCCATCTGACTCGGACTTTCCAAGGAACTAAAGAATGAAATTTAGTTGAAGCAACAACCAAGGTAGAGTCGCACTCAAACCAGATGTTTTTCCAACCTTTCTTGGAGGCAAGCTCAATGGCAATCTTGACAGAACTGAGCTCTGCAAGAAAAGCAGAAGTAATTCCGACATAGGAGGAGAAGCAACCAAAGGAATCTCCAAGGGAGTTTCTGAAAATGCCGCCAGCACCAGCATGGCCAGGACATCCCTTGGCCGCCCCATCAGTGTTACACCTTAACCAACCAAAGGAGGGAGGGAACCAATCTACTTGTTTAATAGTAGGAGCTTTAGGGGCATGAGTTGTTACAGCAAAGATTTTAAGCACCTGAAACTCCGCAATAGAACTGAACATATGACCTTTTGATAACAAACCAGCTAGGGAGGTTTGAGCCAGGATCATAGAGCAGGCTGATCTCCAACTGATGTTGACATTACTAAATCTACATTGGTTCCTGCAAAACCATATGGACCAAATTGTGTTAAGAACTGCAGCAAGATACACGTCTTTCAATTGCGGGCTGCACTTAGCATTACAAATTTGCAGAACATCCAAGGCTGAGGCATGGCTAACAGAGCAGTTTAACTTACTCTGCAGCCACAGCCATGTTTGGATGGCGAATTGGCATTCAAAGAAAAGATGCCGAGAGGATTCATCATGAGAACCACACAGGTAGAACATAGAAACAGACACACGGCCTCTAGCATGCAGGTTCTCATCTATAGGAAGCTTTCCATGTATCAATCTCCACATCAAGAAAGACCTAGAAGGAGGAACTGATCCTGACCAAATCAATTTACCCCAGTGCTTGCATTGGCCATGAGGGTGATGGAAGTCATAAGCCTCCTTGAAAGACAACAAACCAGAATCACACCCACACCAAACAGGTTGGTCACAGTCCACATAAAGAGGCAACTGAATGTTTTGAAGATATGAGGGAGGTTCGGGGTAATATCCAAAAGAGCCTGGGGGAAGCACCAGCGTCCATTAAAGATAAAATCACTGACAGTAGCCTGCAGGGATTTAGAAACTGAATCAGGAATATGAAGAATATAAACCAGAGTTTTGTCCAACCACTTATCATTCCAGAAATTGATGCTTTTACCATCTCCCAGGATCCAAGTTGTATTATCCTTAATAGCAGATAAATGACATTTTACAGCAGGGATAATGGAAGATCTGATATGATAGGTCACTAGAACATTGTTCCTAATAAATCTCTACCTTAAAAAGGCTGACCACTGGCTGTCCTTGTACATAATATCCTAACTCAGTTTCAAAACCGCAGCCCTGTTAATAGAAGCGACTGATTTAAGGCCAAGACCCCCATCACAAGTAGGAGAGCAAACAGTATTCCAAGACACAGTAACAATTTTCCTCGTCTCAACATCACCTGACAACACAAAGTTTATAATCCAGCCATCAACTGTTTTAAGAAGGGCTGCAGGCCACTGATAAACATGGAAGCTATAAGATAACATACCAGTGATGACAGAATTGACTAGTTGGACCCTACCCATAATAGAGAGGAGAGATCCCTTCCAAGAAGATAACTTTGCTCTTATCCTATCTGTAATAGGCTTCAGGTGCGCCATTCTTGGCTTGCCCTTAAAGATCGGGATCCCAAGGTAGGTGAAAGGAAAAGACCCAGGGCCAAAACCAAGTATGTCAGAAATTACAGCTGATCTACTAGGGGTCAATGTGCCACTGAAGAATTTACATTTGTCTAACCCAAGCAATTGACCAGAAATGTCCCCATACTCCTTGAAGAAGCTCATGAGAGTTCTAAGGTTTCTTTTAGTTCCCTTGCAGAAGACAAGGATGTCATTAGCATATAGTAAATGGCTAGGAGTTTGGAATCCTCTTGGGCCAGACATAGGAGCTAGAAAATTATGATTGACAAGATAGGAGATGCCTCTACTCAAAACATCCTCAGCAAAACAGAATAAGAGGGGAGAAAGGGGGTCACCTTGCCTCACCCCTCTTTTACAAGAAAAGTAACCCACAGGCTTCCCATTCACAGCAAAAGACAGCTTAGCAGATTCCAGGATAACTTTAACCCAGTTACAGAATTTACTGTCAAAACCAAAGGCAGCAAGAACATTTAGCATAAAGCCCCAATCTAAGGTGTCAAAGGCCTTTTTAATATCAAACTTCAAGGCTAAGTTCCCTCCAAAAGCTCTGGAATCCAGCATATTAGAGGCTTCAGAGGCAATGCAACTGCAATCAAAGATATGCCTACCTTTAATAAATCCTCTTTGCTGATCTGATATGACCTTTGGGGCAATGTTAGAAAGTCTATCTGCCAGGACTTTGTGATGATCTTAAACTGGAAATTAGCCAAAGCAATTGGCCTATAATTTTCAAGTCTGTCCGTACCAGGAAACTTAGGAATAAGAGAAACAATGTTAGAATTCATTCTTGGTAAAATCCAACTCTGTTTAAAGAATTGCATCACAGAGTTGTACACATCATCGGCTATTACATCCCAAAAGGTCTTATAGAAAATACCACCAAAACCATCAGGACCGAGAGAGCACGGAAGCATTCATTGAAAAAATGGCAGATTTCACTTCATCTAATGAGGGTAAAGCAGTGAGCATATTGTTATCATCCGAGGAGACTGTCGAAGGAATAACTTTAGAGATCCAATCATTTGTTGTTCAGCTATTTTCAGAGGCATACAGAGAACTTTAGAAGTCAATGACATGATTCAGCATGGTCATCTGCTTTGAAGCATTTCTGATTTTAGCAATCTTATGAAAATAAGTCGTGTTTCTATCTCCATGAATGAACCAATCCACTTTAGATTTTTGCTTCCAAAAGGCTTCCTCAAAATTAAGGGCATGTTGGAGATCTAATTGGGCCTTGACTTCAGCCACATGAAGCTCATCGGAGTACCCTGCAGAGGCGATTTCCTGCTGAATTTGATCAACCATGGAAAAGTATAAGCTAACATTTTCATGGACATTTCCAAAAATGTTCCTATTCCACTCCTTAAGAGCCACCTTGAGAGCTTTTAACTTCTGAGAAAGGACAGACATAGGACAGCCAAGACACAGTTTAGACCAAACATCTTTCACAAGATTCAAGCAACTTGGATGATCAATCCACATCTGCTAGAAACGAAAAGGAGCAGGGAACTTGCTAACATCTTTTTCCAGGACCATAAGCAGGGGGAAATGATCAGAGAACATCCTAGTCAAAGTACCACAGGAGTAATTGTCCCAAAAATTTATCCAAGCCTTTTTTCAGTGTGCTGCCTTCCAATTCTGTTGTTAGTCCAAGTCAATTCAGTACCTTTCAGTCTGGAAGTTTATATTGTAACATTTACTCAACTTTTAAACAAAATACTATGTGTTGTATTTAATAACCTTAAATTTATTTTTTGATGACATAAAGGGGCTAGAGCCCAAAAAGAAAAGTAAACAAAAAACCTACATGCCCCTCTGATACATGACAGAAGAGGCATCAATCGACAAAGGAAAATACACAAAAGGAGGAGCATCCTCAAACAATCTGAAATCCTGATTCATCAGACCACCATGATTAGCAAAGGCATTAGCTACACTATTTGCTTCTCTAAAGATATTATTCCACGAACATAAATCCAAACTTCTATCCAAACCCGGAATATCTTTAACCAGACTAGAACAAGAATGCCGAATCGAGCACCCCTCCTAAATGAACCGAATAGCAATCTTTGAATCCGATTCGACCCAAACATGCTTGCAACCCCTCTGAATCACAATATTTAAACCATGACAAATACCCCAAAGTTCTGCTTGGATCACCGAACAAGAGCCACAATCAACCAAGAAACTAGCTATAAAAGCACCCCAGTGATTCTAATAACTCCCCCACAGCTAGCTTTAGAATAAAAACTAGAAAAAGCTCCATCATAATTTAGTTTAAATTGACCCATAGGAGGAGGGATCCATCTAATGTAAGCATTTCCTGAAGATAAGTCCCTTCAGACCGTTACTGATGAACAACTGCTTAGAGCATTGGAAATTTTAGAAACATATTTATTGATTAAATGGAGAGCTCCCATCGGATGCAAGATCTTCTTTTGAAAAACTAGAAAAACTAGAAAAAGCTCCATCACAATTGAGTTTAAATTGACCCATAGGAGGAGGAATCCATCTAATGTAAGCATTTCCTGAAGATAAGTCCCTTCAGATCGTTACTGATGAAAAACTGCTTAGAGCATTGGAAATTTCTGAAACATATTTATTGATTAAATGGAGAGCTCCCATAGGATGCAAGATCTTCTTTTGAAAGACAAACTCATTCCTTGACCTCCAAATTCTTTCAGCCGCTACACCGAAAGTTAAGGCCCACGATCTACTTGAACTGATGCTGGAATTGATATTCTTGAACAACCATTCTTCTCTATTATCAGAGAAAAAATCTTGGTAAAGATGATTCTGCAACAGGATGTCCCAAATTTCGTGAGCCGCCTCGCAATCCCTTAGAACATTAAGCACACTTTCCTCTACATTACTACATCTGAAGCATAAACCATTCGGTGCCAATCTTCTCCTGGCACGTACGTTGTTGATTTTTTAAAAGGGCTTCTCTAGCTGCCTTCCAAAGAAAAACCAAATTCGTTCTAGACCCGCCCATTTCCAAATTCGATTGAACAAAGGACCATTTGAACTATCTTCCTCACCAAAAATTGAGTCGTAAGTAGAAGATAGAGAAAAAGAACCATCTGGATTTCCTGTGTAACACCCCGATTTTTACTGGTCTTCAATAACAGTAATTATATATATATATATATATATATATATATATATATATATATATATATATATATATATATATATATATATGTTTATATTATTTTAATTGGAAAGATTAGTTTTCTGGATGTTTAACTTTGTTTATTTTATGTGGTTTAGTTTGAGTAATTTTATTTACTCATTTAAAATTATTTTATTAAGTGCGTTAGTATTGTCTTATTTCAGTGTACGCACGTTTACTAGACAATAATGTTACGTTATTTCCACTAATAGTATTTGTTTAGAAAAATATTTTTAATAATATGATTAAAAGAAAATTACTGTTCTATTTTTATTCTACTTAATTTTAAATTTGAAAATAAACTGGTTTGGAATTTTTCGGAGATTAATTTTGGACCGTTGATTTTTTCAGTTGATCAATTAAACTATCAATCTTTACTCTAATTTGAATTTTGAAAGTATATATTTGTCATAAATTATTTTTAGATCCAATGATTAGTATTATTTCTTTTTTTCTAAACTTAATCTCAATCACATATTTTACCTATTAAACAAAAGAAAAGAAAAGAAAATTAAAAGGTTTTGTTCCCTTCTCTCTCTCTATTTTCACGCGTACAGCTCCCCAAATATTTCCTTTCTATTTCTTCTACCTCCTTTCTTCTTCATCATGACCAAACCTCTTCTCTTTCTTCAAGTTCAGAAACTTGCTCCTAGCCACCATCCAAGAGACTCCACCGTTCGGCCGCCACACATCATGGAGCAGACGGCTCGCGACTCGTCGTCGTCCTGCTGGTTCGTTTCAGCTGCTGTCGTGCCGCCGCCTCCACCACGATAAGAGCGCTTGGCCACCATTCATGGTGGTTTTCCCACCTATTATTGTTCCCTTGTATCTTCTTCTTCCCTAAACCTTGTTCTGTTGCTTTCTCCTATTTTAAAGTCATGGGTGTTGCTAGGAAACACCACTGCCGCCACCTCATAGTCGCTTGCCACCGCGCCGGCCATTGCAACAGCCACCATGTCCTCTTTCCTTGTCATCTTGGGTGAGTGCTTCACCATAACCCCTCCTAGTTGAAAATCCCCAAAGTTATTTTGAAAACCCTAACCCTAACTCTTTGATTTCTGTTTTGAATTCTGAAATTGAATTTTGTTTTGTGCAATTGCGACTATAAAATAGTGTTTTATCAAGTTTATTTTGTTATCTTTTGGTCAAAGGCATTTTTCCCCAATTTAGGTTAGGACCCCTAAAGCCCCAATTCGATTTTAATTTAAATTGGTTATGTTTTTCAAAAATTAACAATGTATCTATGAAATTAGGAATGCTAATTGATGTTCTGACAAACCATTTTCGTATTTTTGTGAACAAATCTCATTTCCCCAATTTAACTAAAATCCCAAATTTTAGTCTTCACCCCAACTATGAAATTGTTACTATTCTAGTACAATTGAGATTTTTAATTGATGGCTTATAAGTTTAATTTTGTAATTCCCAAATTAAATCAAAGTTTCCCGAGTTTTATGATAAAACCCTTTTATCCAAATTGATTTATTGGAAAATTGATTACCGTTTTATTAAATGAAATATTTGAAATTAGTAGATAGTGTGTTTGATGTCGAGCAATTAATTATATGTCGCTTGGTCGTAGTGGATGTACTTGGACACTCGCTTTTGGATGTTGATCGTGACTACGCTTGTATGGAAAACCTGAATTTCATGTTGGGAATTTGTCGCTAAGCTACTTGAATGTGTTGCAAGGTTCAAGTTGTTAGTGGGCATCTAGTCTTGCGAAGCTTCATTGGACAAGGAGTAAACCGTGGAACCCGGAATAAGGGATCTTTTTCTGGTCTACAAAGGTAAAGGGGGTAAACCTGAGGAGTTCTTAGTTGTTATATACTTAATATTATGAACTGCCTGTGATGAATTATAATATGTTGATATTATGTTGATTGACTGTGGAAAAACACACACACACACGCGCGCGCGCGCGCACACACACACACACACACACATATATATGTATGTATATGTTGTTGTCCGTGTTGTTGAATTATTGAGACTGGTTGAAACATGACGTTAGTCATGGCTTATGAACGAAAAAATTTACTTTACTAAAAATGTATGAACACAGAAAAATTGAAAAGTGATTTTTGGCTTTCTTCAGAAAGTGGAAAATAGATGAAAATAGAAAGGACCTAGTTTTACCATACCGTGATTCGGGTCGGATCTGGATTACCGAAAGATCGGGCTAGGTTCGGATTGCTGAGAAACCGGGCTAGAGTTCCTATTTTTTAAAAGAGAAGAACGAAAAGGAACTAGACTTCCGTGCTGGGATTTCAGACTAGATTCTGATTACTGTGAAGTTGGACTAGCATTCCTACTGATAAGAACCTAGAGTTCCGAGACATCAGACTGGTGTTCGTTTGAGAAAGAGACTTTGAAATCTTTAAAGATGTTTTAAAATTCCCAAGTGATATTAAAATTCTAATTAATATCTGAAAAGATGATCTGGCAGACGTGTTGTTGTTTATCGAGCCACAACGTCACACAGAGTGAACTGACAAACTGAATAATTTGGATGAAATACATGTTTTTGAGTCTTTGGGTCTTAATGGACATTCGGGTGCGAAAACCTACGTGGATATCCGAGGTGTAGCACCCTCGGGTGTAGAAATCGGAACCCCTGCTCAAAATGTACTCTATCATGAACTATTCTGTATTATTTAGGTGATACGCGAAATCCTAGAACAATTGGGGAAAGGACCTAGTTGAGAGGCCACCCAAGGCGAAACAATTATGATATAGGAATTATCGCGTCCTATCATGCTCGAGGAAGGGAAGTTACGATCTCCGGAGATTGTGTTCTAGAAAGTGGATATTGAAGTGTTAAGACATAATTTACGAAAGACTTTTGATTTTTAAATCCTTTGAGATTTATATAATTGTCATACAATGTGTTGCTATTATCATACTGTTAATGATGTTGTGTTGTTAAGTATATGATTGCTATGTTTTAAACACATATATTGGTAACTTACCTTTGCATTGTTTTCTTGTTTTGTTGCTTTGTTTATTGTAGTGTACTTTTTCGTATACAGATGTAGAGGAGGTTATAGCTTCACTCGGGATATTAGTCCTGATTTTTGAAGAAGTCGTTGAATGTGGTGATGACCACGGGGTTCCCTAGTGGATAGTTTTTAGAGCGACCAGCTTAAGATTTCCCTTTGGTTTTGTTTTGGTTTGAGAATGTATGTATGTATGTCCTTTGTATATATATTTTTTTAGTTTGAGTTTCAGCTTTACATGTTAAAAACCTTTTTCTAGAAAAAATTGTACACAATGATGGTCTTGTTAGGTATGTAACTTTTTTTTTAATAAAGTTCCCGAGGTGTAAGTATAGTGAGGTAAATATTTATGATGGAAGTTTGTAAAAAGAGAAAAATTAATATTTCATACTTAATTTTCGAGTAAGTTTAAGGATACTAGAAATGTTATTTTTCGAAAGCAACCGACTTTCCTTTTTATTTAATATGTTTTAAAGAAATTGAGTTAGTCATGTAATGCTCAACGGGGTGTTACATCCTGACCAAGCAAGAACATCATCGCCTCTATCTAGATTAGGAGGTCTTATTGCATGAATAGATGCCACAATCTCCACAGGCAGGAAACTAGGCAAACTTACAAAATCCTAGTTACCATCAGAAAGAATAATTCACCAAGTGATTTAGAAAGATCAACATCAGATAAGGGAATAAGAGCCTTCTCCTGAAGTGAGCCAATATGTGGAATCCAATTATCAGAACAAAAACGAATTCGGTCCCCTTGCCCAATTCTTTGCACCAAATTGCGCATAACATCAAGCCAACTTTTTCAAATGCCACGCCAAAAATTGGAAGCATCCATTATGGGACAAATTTTTGGCATGAGCCTATAACCACACCCATATTTAGATCTAATGACTTTAACCCAAAGAGAATCCTTATTTGCAGCTCGCTTTCATCATGAAGGCCTGGTTATTTTTCCTGGCTGAACAAAAGCCCAATCCGCCAGTCTCCTTTGGCTTGCATAAATCGCTCCAAGAAACCATATGGACCTTTCTCTGGCCCTCAGAACTACCCCAGACAAAATTTATACTTATTTATCCAGATCATATCAAACAGAAATTGGCAGATAAGAAACCTGCATCACATAACTAGGGAGAGCAGATAAAACAGACTTTGTCAAAGTTAATTTACCCGTAAAGGATAAATTTTTAGCCTTCCAATTACTCAATCTCAATGTGGACTTCTCAATAATATTATTATAAGTCCTACGAGAGACTCTCCGATGATGCAAAGGAACCCCAAAGTATTTACCCCAATTATCCGTCCTTTGGAGCCCCAGATAATCACTAATTTGGGTTCTAGCATTCCAATGAACATTTGTAGAAAAGAAAATTCTAGTCTCAGAAGCAATAATTATTTGACCATAGCTATTGCAAAAAAGATTCAAGAAAGTTTTAATAGCCATACAACCCTTTGCACCTTTCTTCCCTTTCATAGAATGAATAACCTCCTAAGCAATGATAATATTATCACCACTATGTCAGTTTGGGACAAAGCTACATTTGACTGGGCTAAGAATATGTTCCATAACCATTTTCAAACGAAGGACAAGAATTTTTGTTACCACTTTATAAGAGACATTGCGTAGACTGATAGGACGAAAGTCCTTTAATGAAGAAGCTGGCTCCACCTTTGGAATCAAACATATCAAAGTCTCATTTATCTCTGCCACCTTCCCTGGATTTTCAAAAATATTTTTAATAAGAGAACATAGGGTAGGCCCAACTTGAGACCACCGGCTTTGGTGGAAGATGGCTTGCAAACCGTCTTTACCCGGGGCTTTAAAACCCCCCATACTCTTAACGATATGTTTCACGTCCTCATCCATGGGAACTCTAGCTGAAGATAAAAGAAACTCTTCATCCAGATTAGGAAACCAACCCGAGAGACAGAAGGGCTGAAAATCACTTGAATCAGTGAATTTTGAAAAGAAAGTCGTTACCATATTCTCCAGCCTTTCCTTATCATCAACCCAAACACCCGATTATCCTAAAGCATATCATAAGAGTTACGACGTCTTCTAACAATTGTTGAACTGTGAAAAAACTTGGTATTTTTTTTATCACCATAAGCATGCCATTTAATATGAGATTTTTGGAACCAAATAAGTTCTTCATGCACCAAAACATCTTCATATTCTTTCCATAACTTCTTTTGAAGCTTCAGAAGATAAGGGTTCAGACCATTTGCCAAACTTCAAGCTATACCATTTAGCCTGCGAGTATACTCCCTTTTCTTATTAAAGATATCATCGAAAATATCTTTGTTCCATGCACGAAGCGCTTCATGCAGATTCTCAATCGAACTATTCCATGACTCTCCCCTTCCCCAATTTTCCGCTAGAACTCTTGGAAAATCAGAATGAGTTAGCCATGCAGACGTAAATCTGAAAGGTCTCAACGTCGGTTGTTTTGATTTTCTGACAGGAACAAATAAAATAGAACAATGATCAGACTTCATAGGAGCTAAATGTTGGATCACAACTTCATGAAACCTGATTCTTCCACGGTCATTAATCAGAAACCTATCCAACCTTTGGTATAAGTTATTTCTCTGCCATGTAAAAGGAGCTCCTTGATATCCCATATCAATAAGACCTCATTCTTGAATAACATCATCAAACTCCATTGCATCACGCTAACGTGGAACTAAAGCACCCCTACTCCTTTCATGTTGAGCAAGAATAGTATTGAAATCCCCCACCACTATCCAATCTCCTACCATATAATTTGCCAGAGACTTCTACGAGCTTGAAGTTGTGGACTACCATACACTGCCGTTAAAAACCAAACGTTTGTGTTCCTCCACTTGACACTCATGTGAACAAATTGGGAAGAATTCCCCAACACATCTACCTTCCAGACCAAAACGAGGTCCAAGTCTCTCAGCTTTCTCACCCTTTACATGCGTTTCCAACATAATGATGAAAGAAGAATTATTTTCTCTAAGCATATCCGTAATCAGCCCTGAGAAACCTTTACTACCCATTCCTCTGCAATTCCACACAATAACATTCATCATACAATGATTGGGTTTGGGTCTCAATGGACCCACAGCATCAATTGCTAACACAACACCCTCTGAATTAAACCGTTGACTACCCGCACTATCCATGGAGATATTAGGGTTAACAAATTCTAAAGAAACATTCTCTTTGCTTAACAATTCATCACCCTCAACCTCCATAGAAGCATGAGGGTTAGTAACTGACGGCAACTCATTCTCCTGAACAACTTCCAGGTGCATCTGGGGGACGAGGATTATGATTTTTCAAATTCAGAGGGCTCCCAAAAAAAAATTCAATCATAATCTCCTCATTTTCTTGCACCTCAAGAGAGGACGAGGCTAACTTCTCTACTTATGGTGCATGCATCGACAGAAGCAGCGAATCGGTGTTATATTGTACTTTAATTTAGTTAAATAGTTTTATTTGTAATGTTTTATGATTGGATGTGGATGGTCTTTGAATAGTTTTTTTTTAATGGAGTTACAATTATATTTTTAATCAATGTTCTTCTTTTATTTATTGATTTTTATAGTTAATTAAAGTGCTGACAATGGGTGCAGATATGAGTATTTAGGTATCCAATGGACAAGAGTACGAGTATTAACGGTCTTATCCATGCATGTATGAATCCAGATATGGGTATTTTTTAAAAACGCGAGTATAGGAATGGGGTATTTTTTTTGGGTTTTGCCCAATTTATTCAACCACAAAAAAAGTACCTAATATATAAGTAACACATAATATCATGTCATGAGTCATCATATTTCGTACGTAATTCGTGATTTCTTATTTTCTTATCCGTAAAAATTTGGAACCCAACATTAATTAATAGCTTAATTGCACTTTTGGTCCCCAAGTATTGGTAATGTATGATTTTAGTCCCCCACATTTTTTCGAGCACATTTGGACCCCTAGTTTTTCAATTGTGCAAATATAGTCCTTCCATCCACATGCTGCCAAATTGGTAGTAGAGTTTGCTGACGTGGTACGCCAAGTGGATTAAAATATATTTATTTATTATTAATTATTTTTTTATTAAATTTAAAAAATTAAAAATAAATAAATACGATTTTTTTAGTTGGTCACGTGCCTTGATCTGTGTCAAATGAGCCCTAAATCTGTCCCCTTGTTATAGAGTGAACCCTAAACGTATTTTGCTCCCAAATCCCTACTATCTCTGCGCTGCACACCATCTCAAATCGCCACCCATCTCTCGTCTTTGGATCTTTGCTCTATACTTGTTTCATGCAGCTGTGGTACTTTTACATCTGAGGGAAGGTGACAGATGTATATAGACAACCCACACGACTGATCACTCTGCATGTACCCGCTCTCTGTACCACCACCACCAACACCAGACATCGGTGGTGACTGCACATCGCCGCCACCGGAAACCGAGTTGTTCCCCACTTCCTCTTCCAATGGCAGCCTCAGATACAACGGATTGTTGAAAGAAGCATCTATCACAAACATCGTCCAGGTAGCGACCAACCTTCCTGTGACGAATCCTGCGACGATATGGTTCTGAGGTCCGGCAAGGGAGACTGAGAAGCAATCATTAGGGACCGCCGACGAAGTGCTGTGAGGGTGAGAGAGGATGGTGGCAGATATGGATAGGATATCGATGACGATGGAGGGTTGACGGAGAGTGACGTTAGCGACGGAACCCATACCGGTGAGGACGCAAAGGCCCGTGTTCTTACGGAGGCGGAAGCGGGTTAGGGCTGGGTGGCGATTTGAGCTGGTGTTTATTTTTTAATTTAAAAATAAAAATTAATAATAAATAAATAAATATATTTTAATTCACCTGGCGTGCCACGTTAGTAAACTCTGTTACTAATTTGACAACAGATGGATGGAAGGACTACATTTGCACAATTGAAAAACTAGGGGGACCAAATACGCTAGATAAAAATGTGGGGGACCTGTGATACCCAGCTACCCCGCATGTTATAAAGCATAAAAGACAAAGATAAAACATAAAACATACGTCCTTTAATAAAAAGGTTCATGGGTAGAAAGGTCCCACACAACTAATTCAACAAAACGCGGAAATAAAAACCAGGTTTAAAGGAATTGAAAGAAACATAACATGAAACTAAGGCAAACATAACCCAACCCCGTTGTCATGTACAGAGCTGGTATAACCTTTCTGAAATAAAATCCTCAGAATACAACTGAAAACTGGCATAAAACTAAACAACTGAAACTGGAAATCCTAACTAAACAGTCGCGGCTCCTTAGAGTCAGTCATCTCCTGGCTGCTCGCTGTCCTCTGCATAAAACGATATATGCCAAACAGAGAACAGAGAAACGGGGAGTAAGAAAACATATAATCACTACGGCATGGAGATAGGAATAAGATGATCATACATATTGACATAACAACATCATAAGCATACATATACACATATAAACATCATAAACTAACCAAGTATGCTATGCGGTGCAATGCAACACTACTCCGCTACTCCATTATGCATGTGGATCCAACTAACTCAGGATGAACGACTTCAGAGTTACATATCCGTATTGGCCATAGAAGAACCAACATCGGCAGTTCAACAAACCTTTGGTGAACCCCATGGACAGCAATGCATCAAACTGCAGATGCATCATCACGAGGGACTGCGGTCACCAAACCATCGGGTGACCTACCGTGGATGGCCAGATCACCGTACTCTCGGGCGATCTCCCCTATGTCAAACCTCCCCCTCAACCATCAATTCTAATGCTCTATGCATGCCACAACAACAAACAACAACAACCACCTCCTTAGCTCGGGCCAAAAAGCTCCCAAGACTTCTTCATCAACAACGTCGTGCTTGGGCCAATAAGCACCCAAGACTTAACATCATCAAAACATCGACCAATAAGCATCGAGGTCACTTTGGCCAATAAGCACCAAAGTTATCAACGTACGATAACCCAACGGTTACCGACTTAAACATCTTGTCATCGTTAATTATCTTCATCAGTCATTAACCGAGTTGTCTAGTCCTTATCATTGATTCATCATTTTATCATCATGTTATTGGGGAGATTGGGGTTAAAACCCTTTTAAACCTTTAATCTCAGTCTCTGTCCAGAGGGGTGAGCACGGGCATGCTTAATCCCAGCACAGGTGGACTGCCACTTAAGTGGAGCACGGTCGTGCTTCGTTTTAGGCACGACCGTTCTCATCTGCACGACCGTGCTTAATGTGCAGCCATTTTACAGAACTCAAACTGGGAGCACGGGTGTGCTCCCTGTTCAGCACGACTGTGCTCCTGGACAGGCCGTACTATTCTGGGTAGATTTCTTGCTAAATTCTTTTAACCAAAAACACCCTAAACCACTCTTAAATCATTCCTAACGTGCTTAACTAAACCATTGGCATAAATTTTACCTTTACAAACAGTTCATGTTTTATAACCAATTTTGGGGAAATAAATCCCTTAATTATCATATTAACCAGAGCCCTATTATAACCAATTAAGGGTTCTTTAAACATATTGGCTTCAAGCCACAAACCTCAACCAACAGGTATAAACATACCAAATCAACCAACTTTATCATGGCATAATCACCCATATCAAACAACTAATTAAAAATGGTATCAACATATCAACGAGGCATACATGATTGGCATACCAATTATTCATATAAACATTTCAACAAACACATAATAGGCATTTATCACAAATAGGCATGTTACTAACTTAGCATTTATCATAACAAACAACTATGGGGTCATTGGAACCCTTCATCTTACACTACCCCCTTGCCTAATGATTATACTATCCTTCTCCCCATACCTGGTATGAAGATTCCAACCAACGAAAGCCAACTAGCAACCCAGACGAAGAACCAACGCGTTTCCCTCAAGCAGCTTGACTAGCTTTCCAAGCCTTGGTCAAACAAAAGGTTAACTAATTAGTTTCCCAATCAAAAACAAGAAAGGGAACTAAGGAGGGAAAGAACCATTACCTTCTATGATTGACACAGACCAACCAAGATCTCCCAAAACTAGAGCAAGAACACCAAGGGCATCAAAGGGGTTCAAGGGGAGGAAGAGAGAAGATGTTTTTGCCCCACAAAAGCTGTCCAAAGTGCCAAAATAGGGTTTGAGTCGTAACCCTCACGAAACTGCTCTATTTATAGACTCTGATACCAGAGCACGGCCTTGCTCCCTGTTGAGCACTGCCGTGCTCAACTCCTGAGCACGGGGTGCTGAAAGAATGCCTTGTGATACCACCTAGATGATCGATTTGGCAAAAACACTAGAAACAAGACTTGTAGATAATTCTCTTAGATTTCCAACGCCACAAAGATCACCTCTATCGGTCATCTAGAACTCAAGATATGGCCAAAACAGTGAAACATGTTACTAGGACTCTACAAGGGTTGAACCTTTCTAAGGCTAAACTTTCCCAAACATGAACTTAGACATCAAAAACAATCTAACAAACATATGCAAACATATATATAATATATATAAATGCATTAAGCTTATTTATGAAAAACGGGGTGTTACAGAACCAAAATTACAATTAAGCGTTAATCAATTAACCCGTGCAAACCAGTGGCAAGGAAACAGAAGTCACCAGTATACCAGGGATTGGAACGTGCAATTCAAAGGCTACAATTAGACTTTATTAAAAGAACCCACTTATGAATTGTGATTTATGATAATTGGCATTGTGACGTAAGAACAGTAAGTGCCTCCAGATTTAATTTAATGAAATTAATATTGATTTCATTTTTTATTCAAGCAAATTGTGTATATTTATGTAATGCCACCTATTACATATATGTCTGGACGAGCGTTTGATAAAAGTAATTTGAATGTAATTGATTTTATAAAATTGATTTAGTTAAAATTGAGTTTGAAGTGAAGTGATTTATGTTTGAATGTTTTTATTTTGAAAGCAAGTTTGACGTATGTAAAACTTAGTGTAAATTTTGCAACTCAACTTAAAAGCCAATTTTTAACTTCTAGTCAGAATTGTTTCCGGAGGAAAAAATCAATTTTACCTGACAATAATCAAACATCTCATTTTTACTAAAATCACATTTTACAACGTGAAACTAAACACACACTACAACTTTAGCAGAGTAGTGTACTACGCAAGTTACCAAACAACCTCTCCACGGTAAACTACAAGGACTTCATTTAATATATAATTATTTGATGTGGCCAAACATTTCTCATTTAGATGGATCGTATTAATTTGTCCTATAAATATCAAGTAGGTAAGAAATATTTTAAGGAGAGAATTTGAGTATCTTAACATAAATATAGTAAATCAATAGCTAATCAAGGAAGTTTATACATGTGGACTTCCTCGTCAAAAAAGAGAGAGAGGAAGTTTATACATAATTATGTATCTCAAACCCCAGACAAAAACATTTCAAATGCAAAATGAATTATTCCAGACAGTGGACTATGCACCCAGTCGACACTTTAAGGAGAGTTTTACCTAAACTCTAACCCCGACCCGAGGATTAGTCTCACAACTTTACCTATGGAACATCGCGATCAAAGACCAAAAAAATTAGTAACATAGTAATTAGTAAGTATGAATACCGATATGGAATACAAATATGGCATTATAATGATAAATGGATATGATAAATTTTAAAAATCATAGAACACAAAAGGTTGAAAATACGCATAAAAGCTAATGTAATATTGACATAAAAATACAAATCCTAAACTAGATACCAGTATTTCATCAATCACATTTTGTCATTGTAGATCATTAAATACTATATATCGTCACGTAGGGCCGGCTCGAGGGTAAAGTTAGACAAGCCCCTTGCTTTAGGCCTCCAGACCACCCCACTAGCTAGGTTCCCTCCATAGTCCACTTACAAAAATTATTTAATACCTAATAAAAATTGCACATACGAGGCCTCATCTTAGGATTTGTTCACTATGAGGTCTCACCTAGCTTTAGGCCTCACGTAGCCTTGGGTCAGCCCTGTCATTACGATATTACAGTTGTATCGGTATGAAATTCAAAAAAATATATTATAAAATAGTATAAAAGTATTTGAGAAGTATATATTGGATACCGATACAATAATCATTTTAAAATATTGGTGCTCCCTAATCAAATTTAGAACCACTTATTGAATTTATTCAAGTATGTGCAAAAGTTTTGATTTGTTTAATTAGGTGTTTCATATCTGAGTTGACATATATCTCTCTGTTTTTGGGCTCTAGTGCTCATCTATGTTCTACCCGACAGTCCATCTCTCTGTTTTTTGAACTAAACACATTCATAGCTCAACTTTATGCATTGTTTGGATTAGGGAAGAAGTAACAAAGAAGAGAAAATGGGTCGATTTTTAGGTTGTTTTGATTGAAAGAAGTAGGAGAGAAGTAGAAGAGAAAAAAACTTGATTTTTCTTGTAAAGACATATTCATCTCTGATAATATATAATATAACATATTATATTATATTATTATATAATATAATTAATAAAAATCATAGACATACGTAGTAAGTGGGGAAGGCGTCAGACACATCCCATGGGCATTGGCCAACGAAGATTATATGAAAGGACAAAAAAGTAAATGCACCCCTATATTCTACGTACCCTTCTTCCATTTTCTCTTCATCATAGAAGATATTTTATTTTTGGGTGAGCCCCACCTACTCTCTCCATTACCAAACAACGGAACTTTCACTTTTCTCTCTAATTTTTCTCTTCTCTACTTCTCTCTTCACAACTTCCGTTCAAATAAACAGAGCAATAATGTTGTTCCCTGAAGGCTACGATGCTACCCTTTCAAAAATTAGGAAATAAAAATTATTTGTCATTCAACTTTTACATGTTTCTCAATAATTGAGATATGTGCGAAAGTTTTGATTCGTTAAGATGAAGAATATATATTTTCATATATGAGTTCAGATGGGCAAGTCCAAGGTCCTCCACACTTAACATAGAAGATTAAAACACCATAACAATTAACCATTGACTGATTGTTAAGAACTTATGTATTATTCATTTTTTATATGATAAATCAATGATTTTAAAGTGTAAATCGGGGATCATCTTTCAATAATTTGGAGAATTTAAGACAAAGTTGAGTTCGATACCTATCTCTCTATTTTTGGACTCTGCCACTCATCTAACTACATTCGACCTAGCACACCTATCTCTCTGTGTTTTGGACTAGCCACTCATCACTTAGCTTTAATGATGTGCCCTGAAAGGCTACTGTGCTACCAATCCAAAATTTAAGAAATGAAAATTGTTTGTCATTCAACTTTTACATGTTTCAATAGATCTAATCGACAACAAAAAGACTCACCTATTATCTGGATTAAATATCGCTACCATCAGAGTTTCAAATGGTTGTCTTTAATTCCGAAAAGCTACAATCATGGGTATATTATCCGTATTTTCTTATAATTGTTCATAATTTCTTTAACGGCAACGCAACCGCAATTCAGAACAATGATTACCGATGTTGATTTTGTTTTTATTCTGCAATTCCCCTCAACAGAGTTGATAGATTTTGTTTCAATTGAAATTGATATCTTGATTAATGGTAAAATCTATTTATATTCTCTGCAAACTATGTATAATATGACATTCATTAAAAAAAAAAGAAGATAAGGATTCAAATCTCACTCTGTATCCCCTGATGTGGTCGCAGTCATAGTCGCAAACTTCCCACAATTGCATATTACATCGGCTTGTGTTGGTTCGTAACATGACCATGATCGCAATTGAAATTTGAAAAGATAGAGAATAATCATAAGGAAAAAGGCAACCATACTTATATCAAATATCAATAATATAAGAATCAAAATTGACATTTTAATTCTTTTTTCCCCCTCTCATTCTCAATTTTCACATACATCTTTTAAGCATAAATGACAATCAAGATAATAGAACTCTAACATATTATTCATGAAAAACATAACTTAATTCATAAATAAAGGCCCAAAATTTTAAGACAAGACTCAGCAAACACACTAACTCATAATAATAGTGCATAAACTTTATTTCAACCTAATGTTTCCAGAAAACATTACATCTTGAAAATATTATTTCTTCAACCAGTGTCATGAAGACTATCATGACACTACACAAAAGTTGCAATCCTTGAAAGCTCTAGAGCTTCAACTCTAGATCCAAGAGGGTTCCAACATTCATGTTAATCTCATTAACATTGTTGATGATCGGTTTGTCCAACAGGTTGATATATGGCCTAGTACCATCAATTGGAGATACTTCCATTTCCATCTCTTGGTGGATTGGTTGAGTTGGAGCTTGGTGTGCATCAAGCTGTGGTGCAACAACTCGAGCAGCATTAGGAAACAAGCTTGTACTTGCACGAGGCACCACCACCATAGGTTGTTGTTGTGGTGCTTGGAAAACCCTGCTATTAGCAAAGTTTCTGGTTTCATGCATTAGCATTGACCTATGAAAAGTGGGGTACAAATGGTTTGAAGGTAGCTCTCTAAAGTTAAAGTGGTTTTGTAAATATTGCCTTCTTGTGGCAGCATTTCCATGAGCCACAAGTGACTCAACATGAGCTATGAATGCTTGCAAGTTGAAAACCTCATCAGAGCTAAGGTACAAGTTATTGTTGTTGTTGTTCATTGTAGAATTTAGGGCAATGAATTGAGAGAGCACAATGAGTACATATTAGACTCAAACGAGAGGGTTTTTATAGATGAAAATGTTTCTTTCTCATTAAATGCATATACTGGGATATTAATTTGTTTTATAGTTCAAATTTTGGTTTCCTGCAATCCTAAATACTAACTTGGGGGAGGGGGATTCCAAGTTTCATTTCACCAAGTTTAACGACCACTTCACACAACCCTACCCTAGGGACCCAATTGAATTTTTTTTATAAGTTCAGTGATCCAATTATTTTTTTTAAGTTCAGGGATGCAATTAGAAAAAAATCAAGTTCAGGGACCTAGTTGAAATTTCTCAAATAATTTAGGTCCCAACTGAATAATTAAACCTATATATATATACCAATTAAAAATTGACACATCATTAAAAATCTTTGACTCTTATCCTAACTACTTTAAAAGTCATCTATATCTTGATTTTTGACACTATAGGCTTGGAACCTTGAAGGTTACCAACAATATGATGGATCATATTAGAGAGGGTTAGAAGTTAGGCAAGTTTCTCTTGGACCAGAGAGAGTTGCTTGCTTAGGGTAGAGACCTTAGTTTTAAGGATGGAAGTGATGGAGTCTTGAGGTTTAAGGATAGAGTGTGCATACCAGATGTTCCTGAGCTTAGGAAGTTGATCCTTGAGGAAGGACATAGGAATGGGTTGAGTGTGCACCCAGGTGCCACCAAGATGTATCAGGATCTTAAGAGGGTGTTTTGGTGGCCTAGGATGAAAAAGGATATGGCTGAATTTGTGTATGCGTGCCTAGTTTGTCAGAAGGCCAAGATAGAACACCAAAAGCCTTAGGGTAAGTTGCAACCTTTGAGTGTCCCAGAATGGAAATGGGATAATATCTCCATGGATTTTGTGTCTGGACTCCAGCTGGTTTTGATGCTATATGGGTTGTTGTGGATAGATTGACCAATTCTGCCTATTTCATCCTGATGAACATGGAGTATCCTTTGGAGAAGTTAGCCAAGCTGTACATCAAGAA
This sequence comes from Sophora flavescens, assembly GCA_030762895.1. Taxonomy (NCBI): domain Eukaryota; kingdom Viridiplantae; phylum Streptophyta; class Magnoliopsida; order Fabales; family Fabaceae; genus Sophora; species Sophora flavescens. Next base: position 108,524,255 of record CM061070.1, read on the forward strand.
GATAGTTATACTTCATGGTGTACCCTCTAGCATAGTATCAGATAGAGACCCGAGGTTTACCTCTAGGTTCTGGGAGAGTTTATAGCATGCTTTAGGGACAAAGCTTAGGCTTAGTTCATCTTACCACCCACAGACTGATGGGCAGTCTGAGAGGACCATCCAGTCCTTAGAGGACTTGTTGAGGGCTTGTGTGTTAGAACAGTCTGGTAGTTGAGACAAGTTTTTACTCCTGATCGAGTTCACCTACAACAACATCTTCCATTCTAGCATTGGGTTGGCACCTTATGAGGTTCTTTATGGGAGGAGATGTAGGACACCTTTGTGTTGGAGTGAACCTAGTGATAGTGTGGTGCTAGGGCCAGAGATAGTCCAGGAAATAACAGAAAAGATCAGGTTGGTTCAGGAAAAGATGAGAGTTGCACAGAGTAGGCAAAAGAGCTATCATGATAAAAGGAGGAAGTGCTCAAATTTCAGGAAGGCGATCATGTATTCTTGAGAGTTACCCCGGCGACTGGGGTTGGTAGAGTGATGAGGGCGAGGAAACTTACTCCGAGGTTCATTGGTCCTTACCAAATCCTTAAAAGAGGCGAAGTCACCTACCAGATAGCCTTGCCACCATTCTTGTCAAATCTCCATAATGTTTTCCATATGTCACAACTCAAAGTATATTCATGACCCTAGTCACGTGATAGTACCCGACGCCATATAGTAGAAAGAGAACTTGACATTCGAGGTGTTTCCCCTTCGATTCGAGGATAGGAGGGTGAAGCAACTAAGAGGCAAAGTGCTACCTGGGAGCTGGAGGGCAAGATGATGGAAGCATATCCTCACCTTTGCACTTGAGGTTCGTAGAAATTTTGAGGACGAAATTTTTATAAGGGGGTGGAATTGTAACACCCTGTTTTTCGTAGGTGCTTTTCTTTAAAGCTTGTTTGGCTGTTTAAGTTGGTTTTGTTAAGTTAAGTTGTTGGCTAAGGGCTAGGTGGGATTCTAGCTTAAAAAGTCCCTTTCTGGTAGATGAGCACTACCGTGCTCATTAGCCAGCATGCCCGTGCTCAACAGTGAGCACGCCCCTGATCAATGTGCTGATCGCGTCTCGATGACGCTAAGTTATACACGACCGTGCTCAGTGGGGAGCACGATCGTGCTCAGGTATGGCCTATATATTTTTGACACAAAATTCGAGGGTTATGTTTTAACCCAATTCTGGTAGCATCAACCACCCTATTGCTGCCAGAACCGTTCCTCCTCCCTTTCTCTTCATACTCAATAAGTTCTTTGAGTATTAGAGACCTCTTAGGGAGTTTGCTTCATCTGTGCTTGATATATATAGGTAAGGTTTTCCTTTTCGCTGTTTCCTTTCATAACATTGAATTGGGAACTAATTGTTTGTGTGTCCCGTTGACCCAAGGCTTAGGACCTGTGTAAGCCGTTCGAGGATTTGGGACCAGTTTGCTGTTAGGACCGTTGTTAGAGCTACCTTCAATCCAGGTATGGGGAGAAGGGTATTGTATATCATAGGCATTGGAGGAAGTGTAAGGTAAATGGGTTCCCATGACCCCGTTTTGTTGTGTATGTGTATATGAATAATATGATGGTTTGTTTGATTATGATAACATGATCTTGGTTGTTAATATGTTGTTTATATGCCTATGTTCATATTACGTTCTTGATGTTTATGTTGGTTATATGAACCTGATGATATGTTGATTGGCAGAATGTTGTTGGTTGAATGGTTGATACCATGATTGTGATGATAGTGTTGTTACTATGTTGATAATGATGTTTAGCCCTAGAATATGTTGTTAACTGGCTTAGGATTAATAGAATTAATCCCTAAATTTAATCGGCTAAAATTGATGTTGAACTCTGCCCAGAACAGTACTTTCTTGCATTGAGCACGACCGTACTGAACAGGGAGCAAGCCCGAGCTCCCAGTTTGAATTCTGGAAAATGACCGCACATTCAGCACGACCGTACAGCAGAGGAGCACGCCCGTGCAGCTGAGCACGATCGTGCTCAAAAGGAAGCATGACCGTGCTCCACTTAAGTGGCAGCATGCCCGTGCTGGGGTCAAGCACGACCGTGCTCACCCCTCTGGACAGAATCCGAGATTAAGGACTTAAACAGAGGTTTTTAAACCCAATCTCCCCCAACGATGAAGATGACATAGTTAATCAATGATTAAGGTTAGATCACTTAATTTAAGACTAATTAAGATGGTCAAGTCAGTAATCGTTGGATTACCGCATGTTGATGAGTTGTACCTTGGTGCTTTGGGCCAAGGGAACCTTGACCCTGCGGTTTGGGTCTAAGGTGTTATTGATGTTGTACCTTGGTGGCTGAGAGTTTTATCCAAGGGGGCCTTGACCCGATTGGGTCTAAGGTGTTGCGGTTGATTCCGCTAAAAGTTTAAGTGTTGCGGTAGATTCCGCAGCGGTCGATTCTGCTAAAGTCTTCTGGTGATTCCGTCGAAGAAAAGGAGGTGGCGGTTGTCATTGTTTGTTGTATGCTGCATGCATCATTGGAGATGTTGTTGTTGGTGGATGTTCGACATAGGGGAGGTCGTCCTAGAGTACGATGATCTGGTCATCCACGGTAGGCTACCGAAGGTTTGGTAACCGTGCGCCCCCGTGACGAGGCATTCGTTGGTTTGATGCGTTGGCTATCCAAGGAGTAGATTCTACGGAGTTGAGTAGATTCTCAATGTGGATATTTAACTCCGAAGTCGTTCATCCTGAGTTAGTTTGGATCCACGTGCATGTTGGAGTAGTGGAGTAGTGTTGCATTGCACTGCATAGCATACTTGGTTGATATGATGTTGATTGGATGTTGATATATATATATATATATATATATATATATATATATAAATTTATCTATGTTATGATGATGCTATGTTGTATGTTTTACCTTGTTTCCTATTTCCACGCCGTATATGTTTACATGATTCTTACTCCACTCTTTCTGTTTGTTTGTTGGCCTGATTGGCATCTTGCAGACGATGACGAGCAGTCTGGAGAGGAGTGACTCTGAGGAGCTACCACTCATAGTTATGGCCTTTTATTGATTCCAGGAAATGCATGTTTTGTTTTAATTCCTTTTTATATTAATTGCTTTATAACATGCGGGGTAGCAAGGTGTCACATCGGCCATCACTGACATGCCATTGCGTGTGATTCACCATTGGTTAGCCCACTCCATCACAGGATGCTACTCCACTCAGGGCGTGGTTTTGAGGCAAGATTTGTTCATCCTATGGTGTATGGTGTAAGACTAAGCCCTCATTCATGTTTTGATGTATGACAAACAAAGTGTATTTTGCATAAGATTTTTGATTTTGACTATGTACTTATTACGTGCTAAGTTGCATGCAAGATCACTAATGAGCAGACGTCCAACAAAGTAAAACAAGAAGACGTCCAACAAAGTGAAACAAGCAGACGTCCAACAAAGTGAAACAAGCAGACGTCCAACAAAGTGAAACAAGCAGACGTCCAACAAAGTGAAACAAGCAGACGTCCAACGAAGGCATAAAAAGCTAGCGTCTACTAAAAATAACAAGAAGAGCGCATTCACTAAAAATAACAAGAAGAGCTCGTCCACTGAAGTACCACATGGAGCCCGTCTACTGAAAATAAAAAGAAGAGAACGTCCACTAAAGTAACAAGAAGCGCTCGTCTGCTGATGTGGCACATGGAGCTCGTCCACTAAAAGCAACAGAAGCGCGCGTCTACTAAAGTAACAAGAAGCGCTCGTCTGCTAAAGTGGCACATGGAGCTTGTCTACTGAAAGTAACAGAAGCGCGCGTCTACTGAAGTAAAAAGAAGAGCTCGTCTTTTGAAAGTAACAGAAGCGCGCGTTTACTGAAGTAAAAAGAAGAGCTCGTCTACTAAAAGTGACAAATGGAGCTCGTCTACTAAGGTTACGCGCTTTGGACTTACTAAGATCTCAATGAGAAGCTCCATCCACTGACATGGCATATGAAGCTCGTCTACCAGTTGGAGCACGTCCAATTACCTTGTGTTAATACTCCCGTCCACTGACATGGCAAATGGACGCGGCTATTTCTTTTTCTTCTAATGGACGCAGTTATTTTACTCATCAAATAGACTCGGCTATTCTTTCAGATGGAAATGGTTATTTTACTCTTCAAATAGACTCGGCTATTCTTTCAGATGGAAACGGCAATTTTACTCTTCAAATTGTTGGTAGTGGCTACGGTCTCATGGGGGGGGGGGGGGGGGGGGAATTGAGATATTGAAAACGTTTTCAACAATTTAAAGTAAAATAGTGTTTCTTTAAAGAAAATTGGTTTTCACTCAATTTTAATTCCCAAGAATCAGGTTATGGAACAAGTAATGATGACAAGAAGAATTATAAGTAGTAACAACATATTTTAACACAGATTGCAGATTAAAGATTCAAGTTAACAAGTATATGGAGTTTAGAGATGAGAAGAACATGCAAACCGATTTATCCTGGTTTGGCTAACTCCTCTGATAATCCTACATCCAGTCCCACACCTATGTGGTTTTCTCCACTATAATCAGCAATTACACAATTCTAATTACAACAACACAAGGATAACCTCCTTGCTCGAAAAATCACCAGAAAGCACACTAGCTTTTCTATACCCAAGGATCCTTTCTATCCTTGTTCAAGCCTAAGAGATACCCTCTCTTAATCACACTAATTCACGAAAATATTTGAGTAGAAGAAAGACTCTAAAAGTCTGATTATACAAATTGAAGTTCTAACTAATATCACACTATTCTCAGAGATGAAGCACTTTGGATCTTTCGTAGTTTCACAATCAGAATGAGTTATGTTGTTGTTATTCGTTGTGTTGAAAAGTGTTCCTTTGATCCCTCTTTATATAGAAGACAAATTATAGCCGTTAGGATCATTTAAAACAGATTTGGATCTGATTTAACAAAATCTGCTTTCTTGATTCTTGTTCTTGAAATGAGATTCTGTTGATCTTTGTAGAGTTTGCGTCCTTCTTGAAAAATAACCGTTTCCATCTGAAAGGATAGCCAAGTCTTTTCGAAGAGTAATATATCCGTGTTTATTTGATGAGAAAAATAGTCGCGTCCATTTGCCACGTCAGCAGACGGGAGTACTAGCTCAAGGTAATTGGACGTGCTCCAAGTGGTAGACGAGAGTGCTAACACAAGGTAATTGGACGGTCTCCAACTGGTAGACGAGCTTTATATGCCATGTTAGTGGACGGAGCTTCTCATTAAGATCTTATCAAGTCCAAAGCGCGTATCATTAGTAGACGAGCTCCAAGTGCCACTATTAGTAGACAAGCTCTCCTTTTCACATCAGTAGACGCGCGCTTTTGTTACTTTCAGTAGACGAGCTCCAAGTGCCACATCAGCAGACGAGCTCTTATGTTTCTTCAGTAGACGAGCTCTAAGTGCCACGTCAGCAGACGAGCTCTTCTGTTTCTTTCAGTGGACGCGCTCCATGTGCCACGTCAGCAGACGAGCTCTTCTGTTGCTTTCAGTAGACGAGCTCCATGTGCCACGTCAGCAGACTAGCTCTTCTGTTGCTTTTAGTAGACGAGCTCTTTAGTGGTTCATTGGACGTCAGCTTTTTACTTTGTTGGACGTCAGCTTGTTTTGCTTTGTTGGACTTCAGCTTGTTTTGCTTTGTTGGACGTCAACTTGTTTTGCTTCGTTGGACGTCAGCTTGGTTCACTTTATTGGACGAGCACTTATATTATCCCTGTGTTGGACGAGCGCTTATATTATCCCTGTGTTGGACGAGCGCTTGAATTACTTGGTTGGATGTCAGCTTGTTTTGATCTGTTCATGAGTGATCTTGCATGCAACTTAACATGTAATGAGTGCATAGTCAAAATAAAAAATCTTATGCAAAATGTACTTTGTTTGTCATACATCAAAACATGAATGAGGGCTTAGTCTTACAAACTCCCCCTTTTTGATTATGACAAACCTTACCATACTTAACCTTAGTTATTAAAAAAATCAGAGTGCAGCTATTCAGTAAGCATGGTTCTTGAGTCATTTTCATCCTCCCTCTGTGTCATTGATTTCTTTCAAAAGATCAAGTGTTATCATATCATTATCATGAAAAAAAATCATCTTGCATATATTATAAGTTCAAGTATGTCTTTTCAAAACAGTTCATACTTGTGTATCAGGAAAAAAAATTGCATATCAGAGAAGAAATTATTTTTTACAGCAAATGCATGGTTCATCTTTATGGTTCATCTTTCTCCCCCTTTGTCATTATCAAAAAGAAACTGTGGAGAATATTGAAATCAAACTAAAAAACAGTCTTGCATTCATTGATAATAAATCATTACAGAGTATATGCAATACATCAAAACAACCAAAACATTGAAATAAAAAAAAAAAAGACACCTAAGGACACTTAGTCCAAACTGAGACTAGATAAAAGCATCTTGCCCATGTCCTTCATAATTTTCAGCAACTTGTGCTGCCTTGCTTGCCATCTGTTATCAATTATTTTGAGGATCAATTATGCTTGGTTGTATCTATATGTTCAATCACAACATCACCACTTTGAATATGATCCCTGATAAAATGATGCCTAATTTCAATGTGCTTGGTTCTTGAATGCATAATGGGGTTCTTTGTTAGATTAATTGCACTAGTGTTATCACACTTTATTGGTATATGATCCAGATAAACACCATAGTCAATTAATTGTTGTTTCATCCATAGGATTTGATCACAACAACTCCCAGCTGTAACATATTCTGCTTCAGCTGTGGATAAGGCCACACTAGTTTGCTTTTTACTAAACTAGGACACTAGGGAATTTCCTAATAAATGGCATGTTCCACTTGTGCTCTTCCTATCTAACTTGCATCCAGCAAACTCAGAGTCGGAATATCCTATTAATGTGCAAGTGGATCCCTTGGGATACCACAGCCCCATTTCTTTTGTTCCTAAAAGATACTTCATGATTCTTTTAACTGTAGTAAGATGTGATTCTTTAGGATTAGGTTGATACCTTGCACACATACACACACTAAACATTATATCTGGCCTACTTTCAGTGAGATAAAGTAAGGATCCGATAATAACTCTATACTTGGATACATCTATAGATTTACCATGTTCATCTTTCTCCAAGTAGAAGGATGGACTCATTAGTGTTGCCATTTCCTTTGCGCTTTCGATTCCAAACTTCTTTAGTAGTTCCTTGCAATACTTTGTTTGGCTTATGAAGGTTCCATCTTGGCATTGTTTAATTTGAAGTCCAAGAAAGAAGGTAAGCTCTCCCATCATGGACATTTCAAATTCACTTTACATTAGTTCACCAAATTCCTTGCATAAAGACTCATTAGTAGCACCAAAAATAATGTCATCAACATATATTTGAACAAGTAAGATATTGTGTGCTTTTGTTTTAGTAAATAGTGTTGTATCGACTTTTCCTTTTTTAAAGCCTTTCTCTAGGAGAAAATTGCTTAACCTCTCATACCAAGCTCTAGGAGCTTGCTTGAGTCCATAGAGGGCTTTAGTCAGTTTATAGACATGATTTGGGAACTCACTATCAACAAAGCCAGGGGGTTGTCTTACATATACTTCCTCTTGTATTATTCCATTTAAAAAGCACTTTTCACATCCATTTGGTACAATTTAAAGTTCATTATACAAAATAGGATAAGAGCATTCTTATGGCTTCTAATCCAGCTACGGGAGCATATGTTTCATCACAATCAATTCCTTCTTCTTGATTATATCCCTTAGCTACTAGTCTAGCCTTGTTTCTTACTATTATTCCATTCTCATCCATTTTGTTTCTAAACACCCACTTAGTTCCGATTATTTGGTTACTTTTGGGTTTTGGAACTAAATCCCAAACTTTGTTCCTTTTAAATTGATTTAACTCCTCTTGCATTGAAATCATCCAATGTTCATCATTAAAAGCATCATCAACACATTTTGGTTCTATTTGAGATACAAACGCCATGGTATTGCAGATATTCCTTAAAGAGTTTCTAGTGGCCACCCCTTCGGTGATCTCTCCAATGATATTGTCTAGGGGATGATTCTTTGAAGCTTGCCACTCCTTAGGAAGATATTCTTGTTGAAGTTCTGCTTGAGGTTCTTTATTGCTCTATTCATCTTCGTTTTCCTTGTTGCTCTCCTTTCCTTCATCAGATTTCACTTCATCCTCAAGAGTTTCTGCATCATCAAAAATGTCCTTTCCCAACCTTTTGGGGTTAGACTCATCAAATGTTATGTGAACAGAATCTTCCATTGATAAAGTACGCATATTAAACACTATATGCTTTGCTAGTTAATGAATAACCTAGGAAAATACCCTCATCAGCTTTGGGATCAAATTTCCCTAGATTATCCTTGCCATTATTTAGCACAAAACATTTACAACCAAAGATATGAAAATGAGAAATGTTAGGTTTTCTTCCCTTGTAAAGTTCATATGGAGTTTTCTTCAAAATTGGCCTTATTAGAACTCTAATCAAAACATAACATGCAGTACTCACAGCATCAGCCCAAAAATACTTTGGTAGATTAGAGTCACTTAATATGGTTCTAGCAATTTCTTCAAGTGACCTATTTTTCTTTTCAACTACTCCATTTTGTTGTGGAGTTCTAGGTGCAGAAAAATTGTATTTTGTACCATGTTCATCACAAAAGTTATCAAACTCCTCATTTTGGAATTCTCCTCCATGGTCACTCCTAATTGAAACAATTTTCATGTATTTCTCATTTTGTGCAACCTTAGCCATTTTCTTAAACGCTTTAAAAGCTTCATTCTTTTGTGCTAAGAAAAAGGTCCAAGTAAATCAGGAGAAGTCATCAACAATTACAAGAGCATAAAGATTTCCACCAAAGCTTTTCGTCCTAGAAGGTCCAAAAAGGTCCATGTGCAGCAACTGTAAGGGTCTACTAGTTGAAACAATGTTTTTAGCCTTAAATGAGGTTTTCACTTGTTTACCCTTTTGGCATGCATCACATAGGCCTTCTTTAACAAACTTTTTATTTGGTAAACCAATTACAAGTTCTTTGGAAATCAATTTATTCAAGTGATCCATATGAATGTGAGGTATTCTCCTATGCCAAAGCCAATTTTCATCTTCTTTGGAAATTAAGCAACATGCATCATTGGAAATTAAATTGTCTATGTCTAGCATATAGATGTTATTGATTCTATTTCCAATCAATTTTATGTTATTATCATGAATAGATTCGATCATATACAAATTTGAGTAAAAGTTTACCTTGTAGCCTTTATCACATAATTGGCTTATACTTAGTAGATTGTGTTTGAGTCCTTCCACATAGAGAACATTCTCAATCTTGATTGCTGGACTTTTTCCTATTGTTCCAACACCAAGAATTTTTCCTTTGTCGTTGTCTCCATAGGTGACATTTCCACCTTCCTTGGGAGTGAAAGATATAAATTTTGTGATGTCTCCGGTCATGTGTTTGGAGCAGCCACTGTCCAAAAACCAGCTTGAGGTTTTGGCCTTCAAACACACCTACAAAACAGATTTTTTATATACTTTTCCTTTAGGTACCCAAATCTGGTTGGGTCCTTTAGTATTAGTAGCAACATAAGTTCCTTTTGGAACCTAAATTTGTTTAATGCTAACATGAATGTTCTTTCTAAGTCTACAAGTAGCAGCTGTATGACCTTTCTTTAGACAATAATATCATTTAACAAAAGGACTGGTTGAGGAAATAGGTGCAACAAAAAGCTTCTTAAAAGATTTTTCATGTACCATTGGCTTATATCCAATTCCAGCTTTGTCATACACACCCTTTTGCCGTCCTATTATGGCATTCAAGTTATCTCTACCCAAAGTAAACTTAGATAGAGTTGTATTCAGTTTTTCAACTTCCTTTTCTAGTGTAGTGCATTTGGTTCAAATTGAACTAGATTCAAGTAGTTGTAAATTTTCAGCTTCCAGTTCTTTAAGCTTTATTTGTAAAGATGCATAGTCACTACATTGTTTTGCGATGATGTTCCTAGAAGATATAAGTTGTTTACCAATTTTAACATATTCTTCATGCAATTCATCAAAAGCATCTTGTTACTCATCATAGGTAGGAGAAGAATCATTTACCTCGATTTCACTATCACTTTGTTGATTTGCCATGAGACATAGGTTGGCTTCTTCATTTTCAGATTCACTACTAGTGGAATCCATATCATTTTCTTCCCAAGCTATGTATGCTCTTCTAGGATTTCTTCCTTTCTTCTCTTTGTTGTCATTCTTCTCATACTTTTCTTTCTTTTGTAGCTTTGGACATTCATTTTTGTAGTGTCCAAGCTTTCCACATTCAAAGCATTTGATTGTTGAGGAAGAGCTTTCACCTTTGTTCGTGTTCTTTTTAGTAGGAAAACTGAATTGCTTCTTGTTTCTATTCTTCTTGATGAATCTTCTAAATTTCCTCACAAGCAATCCCATGTCTTCTTCTTCGGATTCTTCACTTTCATCAAGGTGTTCATCTTCATCACTTTCTCTTGATTCTTTGGAGATATGAGCCTTGAGTGAGAGTCCTTTCTTCTTTTTCTCCTTATCTTCATGACTTTTCAATCTATTGAGCTCCAATTCGTGTTCTTTCAACTTGCCAAATAGAGTAGCAATCTGCATGGTGTCAAGATCCTTTGCTTCAGCAAATGCAGTAATTTTTGGCTGCCATTCACGACTCAAACATCTCATTATCTTGTTAATCTTTTTCTCATCTGTGATTGTATGTCCGAGTCCTTCTAGCTTGTTCACAATGTGTGTAAACCACTTTTGCAGTTCATCTATCTCCTCACCATTCTTCATGTGAAAGAATTCATATTCATGGACTAGTGCATTCATCCTTGATCTTTTCACATCGTTGGTTCCTTCATGAGTGAGTTGAAGAGTATCCCACATTTTCTTTGCCGTTTTGCAATTGGAGACCCTGAAAAACTCATCATAATTCAAAGCAGCTGTTATAATATTTTTTGCCTTAGCATTATAACCAATTCTTCTTTTATCATCATCATTCCAGTCATCTTTTCGTTTAGTTTGTTTATTTCCCTTAGAATCAAGAATAAATGGAACATAGGGACCATTTTCAACAGCATCTAATACATCTAAACCTGTAGCCTCAAGAAAGATAAGAATTCTCTCTTTCCAATACATGTATTGGGAGCCATTAAAGGCAGGGGGTCTAGTGAGTGAAGCCCCATCACCCAGGATATCATTTGTAGCCATCACTTGAAGCTGTTAAGCTTTGTAACAAGAGTTTTAGCTCTGATGCCAATTGTTGGTAGTGGCTACGGTCTCGAGGGAGGGGGGTTAATTGAGATATTGAAAATGTTTTTCAACAATTTAAAACAAAACAGTGTTTCTTTAAAGAATATTGGTTTTCACTCAATTTTAATTCCCAAGAATCAAGTTATGGAACAAGTAATGATGACAAGAAGAATTATAAGTAGTAATAACAGATTTTAACACAGATTGCAGATTAAAGATTCAAGTTAACAAGTATATGGAGTTTAGAGATGAGAAGAACACGCAAACTGATTTATCCTGGTTCGGCTACCTCCTCTGGTAAGCCTACATCCAGTCCCACACCTCTGTGGTTTTCTCCACTATAATCAGCAGTTACACAATTCTAATTACAGCAACACAAGGATAACCTCCTTGCTTGAAAAATCTCTAGAAAGCACACTAGCTTTTCTATACCCAAGGATCCCTTCTATCCTTGTTAAAGCCTAAGAGATACCCTCTCTTAATCACGCTAATTCACGAAAAGAATTGAGTATAAGAAAGACTCTAAAAGTCTGATTATACAAATTGAAGTTTTAACTACTATCACACTTTTCTCAGAGATAAAGCACTTTGGATCTTTCGTAGTTTCACAATCAGAATGAGTTGTGTTGTTGTTATTGTATGTGTTGTGTTGAAAAGTGTTCCTTTGATCCCTCTTTATATAGAAGATAAATTATAGCCGCTGGGATCATTTAAAACCGATTTGGATATGATTTAACAAAATCTGCTTTCTTGATTCTTGTTCTTGAAATGAGATTCTGTTTATCTTTGTAGAGTTTGCGTCCTTCTTGAAAAATAACCGCTTCCATCTGAAAGGATAACCAAGTCTTTTTTTTTTTGAAGAGTAATATATCTGTGTTTATTTGAAGAGAAAAATAGCCAGGTCCATTTACCACATCAGCAGACGGGAGTACTAGCTCAAGGTAATTGGACGTGCTCCAACTGGCAGACGAGAGTGCTAACACAAGGTAATTGGACGGGCTCCAATTGGTAGACGAGATTTATATTCCATGTTAGTGGACGGATCTTCTCATTAAGATCTTAGGAAGTCCAAAGCACGTATCATTAGTAGACGAGATCCTTTTGCCACTATTAGTAGACGAGCTCTCCTTTTTACTTCAGTAGACGCGTGCTTCTATTACTTTTAGTAGATGAGCTCCAAGTGCCATGTCAGCAGACGAGCTCTTCTATTACTTTCAATGGACACACTCTTCTTGTTAGACGAGCTCTTTTTGTTGAACTTTAGTGGACGTGCTCTTCTTGTTGTACTTCAGTGGACGTGTTTTTGTTGTACTTTAGTGGACGCGCTCCAAATGGTACTTTAGTGGACAAGATCTTTAGTGGTTCATTGGACGTCAATTTTTTTTTACTTTGTTGGACGTCTTCTTCGTTCATTTCATTGGATGAGTGCTTATATTATCCCTGTGTTGGACAAGCGCTTGTTTTGCTTTGTTGGACGAGTGATCTTGCATGCAACTTAACACAAAATGAGTACGTAGTCAAAATTAAAATTCTTATGCAAAATACACTTTGTTTGTCATACATCAAAACATGAATAAGGGATAAGTGTTACAAAGAGCAGGTCCTAGGCGTAGATGCTGACATGGATGACCAGCCTGCTCCACCACCACCGCAGGCATCCATGGATGGTCTCATTGCTCGCTTAGATAGTCTCGAGCTAGGAGTCTATGCTCGTTTGGATGTTCAGGACACGCAGATCCATGGCATTTACCAGCAGGTGGATGTGCAGGTCGCACAGCTGGCGACTATGCTCCAGATGATGCGGCGTCATTTTGTTCCTCCACCACGGTGATTTTATTTAATTCACTTTTGTACACAAGCAGCTACGCTATTGTATAAAAAAATGAATATTCAGTCATGACAACTATTACTAGGAAGTTCTCTGTCTCTATCTCTTTCTTTCTAGCTTAGTAATTTTCTTTATTCCTTACTTGTGCTTTTATTTCTTTGCATTGGGGTCAATGCTAGACTCTAAGTATGGGGAGGGGAAATTACTTGTGCTTTTATTCCTCTGCATTGGGGATAATTCTAGATTTTAAGTGTGGGGAGGGGAAATTCATTTTTTCCTTACTAGGTGCACATCGTTTCACTTGATTTATCTATCATATGCACTTAGTTGACTGTGATGATTGAAGTATGTTTTTGGGTGATGATTTTGTGCCACATTGTTATAGAAAATTAGAGATCTATATCATCAGGGGACCCAATTTAAAATTTTTATTTCTTTGACAGACATGTGACTAATAATTGAATTGAGATTATCATTTGAAAGCTGAAAATTAGCATGAGGTTCCTTGTTTGATTACTTTTCATTGAATTGAGCTACTAAATGTGAGACTTGAACCATTATAGGGGTATTGACTAAACCATGAATACTCACCCCTCTCTTTTTTTGTGTGATGTTCCCCAAGTTTGTGCATTCTAGAACTTGTTTTGTGACCATTTCAAGGCGAATTTGATTTGCATGCATGTTGAATATGATTGAGGCAATCGTATGTATTTTTATGGCCTTCAATTGTATTGTTTTGCCATGTCCATTAGTTACCCATTTTGAGCCTTAGAAAAAAAAAATATTTTCCTTGGTACCCAAGTATAAATTTAAAAATTGTTTGGTGGCAACCTCTTGGAAACATAAATAGAGCAATTAGATTTGGAATGTATTAACAAGATATTGCTTATGTATGATTGGCAAAATTATTGTTGGGAATTTCTTCTCTCTCTTTGATGTGAAAATAAAAATGGAAAAGAAAAAGAGAGATGAAAATAACTGTGAATTGAATTGAAAAAAAAAGTAAAGAAATAAAGAAGAAGAGAAATGAAAAGTAATGTAAAATGTGAAATCCTTTAGAATGGATAAATGGTGTTGCTCAGTAATTCATATCTAATGCTCCATTTATGCTCCAAGGGTTATTTGCTTAATTCTTGATTTCCTTTAGCCCTTTTGCATATCCCTTTTCTTTCTTTTCCCCACCTGACATCATTCCCATGGCCACGTTACAACCCATGAAAGACCTCTTGATTATGGATGCATGTACACTTTTAGTGGAGATTTGGTCTATAAACAAGCTTATAGTCTATACACTTTGAGAGTTGTCAGAAGAGTGACCCCCTTATTCATTGAACTGTTTGATTTCAGGGAACCTAATCCTCTAATTGGGCAATCTCTTGATTTTTTCCATAAAAATTTGAGATTAATTTATCTATCATTGCTTGTTGAAGATTTAGGGTCCCTTGATGTTTGGTTCTTTGATTTTCTCAGTTTTCTTTTAGGACACGATTATTGCTTCAGGACAAGCAATCCTTAAGTATGGGGGGGTTGATAAACTGCCGCTGTGTATGCTTTATTGTCGGGAAATTGGGTGTAATTTATTGTTTATTTGGAAATTATTGTTGATACTCACTCGATTTCCCACGATTATTGTAGGATATACCATTATGGCATGAGATCATTGAACTTGGAGCAAAATAGATAATTTTGGAGGATTTTTGAAGAAAAAGACTGAGTTCTGAAGATTTCAGAGGAGCACGACCTTGCTCAGCATTAAGCACGATCGTGCTCATCAGAAGAGCCCTGATCAGCACGCCATTGCTTGCTTGCTGGAGTAGATGCCGATTTTAAGCACGGTCGTGCTTAACATTAACCACGACCGTGCTAATAATTAGCAAGGCCCTGTTGACTTTCTCACTTTTAGCATGGTTTGACGCCGTTTTCATTGAGCACGGCCATGCTCAACATTAAGCACGACCGTTCTCGTGTTTCAGAGGCCCAATCACTTAGGTTTTTGTGTTTAGCAATAAAAGGAAGTGGTTGGGGCACATATTGGTAAGCTGGTGACACAGAGAGACATAGAGCCGTCAAGCGAAGGACCGTCTCCCCGTTGATTCGAAGGATGCTTTGCATCAAAAGGGTGTTCGGGTTTTAGTTTTCTATTTCTCTTTTATGGATTGTTACATGTTTGTGATTTGTATTGTGATGAGTATGACTATGCATAGCTAAACTCATTCCAAGGGTAATGGTGGATCTTATGTTTTGATACCTTTGATGTTTTCCCAATTTTCGTATGATTTAGTGTTTCTTTTAATTGGCTGGTTTAATCCTTGCGTTTGAATTTGTAAAAGGTTTGATCATCCTTTACCAAGTTAATTAATTGACTGGCGACCGTACCACAATTAGTTAACAGAACTCTAGGATTAACCTGATTTGGGGTTGCGTGGATCAAACACAATCCCCTGTTTGCAATCAGTTATTGAATTAACAAACTTACCAGTTCTTGGTGCTTCTTTTAACTGTTTGCCTTGCATGACCATTGGGGGTAAGTGATTAGGAGAAAGAATATTAATATTGCATGACCAATGGGTATTAATAGTTTTAGAGCGAATGATTGACAATCCATAAGGAACACATTTCATTGAGAAATTGGGTAATATCATATGTAGTGACAATTAACACTAACATTTTGCCTATCAAAAAAAAAATGATATTATTATTTGTTTTTTATACTGTGTGACACCATATTTCACGGATTGATTACTTCTCGGATTGACTCCCTATGGCAGATGCTTGAGCTCTAATTAAATCTCAGTGGCTTCTATCAATGAAGTTTGTTTGTTGTTTTTGCCTATCAAATATCTATGTTGCTGAGTTTCAATAAAGTTTCGCTCAACTAATAATCTATTCAGAATATAAATCAGGTCAACTTAGAGAAAATTTAATTAGCATTGAGATCAATCTAAATATTATATTATTATTGAGGATGGAAATGGAAAATAGTCACCGGGGATTATCTATTTTTTATAATAATTTTATAATTATTAATAATTTTATATTTTTTTAATGTCAGGTGACATTAAAAAAAATTATATTTAATGTCACATGGTTGTGCTGACAAAGCGATTCGTTAGCCTTTGTCACGTCACCACATAATGGTTCATCTTGATGACATGGACTAATTTCAAAGTTTTTAAAGTTTAAAACACCAAAACCTAACAAAAAAATGACAGTGACCAAAACAAAAAAAAAAATATCTATATATATAGGGATAAAAAAATTCATTAAGCCAATTATATTTTAGGGTTTGATATGTTTTTAGTCCTTATAAAATCTCAGTTTTTTTATTTTTAGTCCCTACTAAAATTTTCTCCTAATTTGAGTCCCCGCTTTATTCTATGTTACCACAATTAATCCCCATCGTTAAGTCTCAGCTGTTAACTGCTGAGCTGTCTGACAAAATCACACATCATCATTTGTCATGAGGATATAAAAAAATCATTAATTTATTGTTTTTGAATACGCAGACCAAACCTGTAACTCGAGTTGATGTTGAAGAACAACCTGCAACTCGTGCACAATCAGATTGTGTAGGAGCACGTATGAAAGTGTAAAGGATTCAATGGAGTATCGCATAGAAGTCGTGGGGTTGCTTTCTTAGGGTTACGTAAACTAAAGAAATATATTTGGGACCACTAAAAGATTTAAAGAATTGTTAAATCAAAGTGGAAAGAATTAAAAGTAATTAATTGATCATATAACAAGTAAATAATGTCATGTCATTAGTGAAAGCCGGGTGGCAAGTGGTGACTAAAGTTGATAGAAAAATTTCATAGGGACCAAAAACAAAAAAAAATGAGAATTTTCTAGGGATTAAAAACATATTTATATAAACCAAATTTTATAAGTAATCTCTACTTCTATTTCCCTAATAAACCAGTATTAATGACTTTAAGATCCTTTCTCTTGCTTTATTTTTGAATCTATCCGAAATATTTTTAATAGAGTTGTATATAGATGACAATAGGTGATAGGTCTAATGGACACCCGTAAAAATTACTCATAATGGATAGTGTGATTACCCATAAAACTGAATGGGTACGGGTACTATAGGACTCCTCACCACCCCCATCACACACACACATATATAATACTTAAATCTTTCTTTTTTTTCGTTTTTCCGGTAATTCTACCTTAACCTTATAATACATGGAGGAAAAAATTACGCTAGACAAGAATATATGGAAAGCTTGAAATGGAAAATAGTTGCAAAAGTGTAACTTTTTGTAAGTCTTTATAAAGATCTGATTTTTTTCTTTTTTGTTTTTGTTTGAGAGAATCTGATATTTTTCATAACTTGAAATTTTGTAATATAGTATCAACGATAAAGTTTCATAACTTTTTGATGATAAGATTCAACCTTGCTGTTATAGCTACTCAGGGTTGAACAATTACATTGTGTTCACATTTGTATGTAATTATTTTGTGTATATGGGTTTTAGGTATTCCTTATACTCTTTTATTATATAAATTTTGGTTTGTATAAAAAAAAGTGCTGATGAGAAAATAAAAGAAATTATTTTTTCCCAAACTCGAGATTTTCACTTCTTTAATGTTTTTATTGATAATATATGAACCCACTTTTGGAGACTGAATCCAATCATAAGGTAAAGTAAATTAACAATTTTTATTGTTAACTTTAACTTTACAATTACAATTAATTAGTGTAATGTACACTTTTTTTTAATGGATTTTGGAGTGTCAACTCAAAACTTGCAAGTTTAATTTATAAATTAGTCTGGAAGTTTATATTCTAACATTTACTCAACTTTTAAACAAAATACTATGTGTTGTATTTAATAACCTTAATTTTTTTTTTTGATGACATAAAGGGGCTAGAGCCCAAAAAGAAAACTAAACAAAAAACCTACATGCCCCCTCGATACATGATGAAGAGGCATCAAATGACAAAGGAAAATACACAAAAGGAGGTGCATCCTCAAACAATCGAAATCCCGATTCATCGAGACCACCATGATTAGCAAAGGCATCGACTACACTATTTACTTCTCAAAAGATATTATTCCAAGAATAGAAATCCAAACTTCCAACCAGACCACGAATATCTTTAACGCAGACTAGAACAAGAATGTCGAATAGAGCACCCTCCCTGAATGAACCGAATAGAAATCTTTGAATCCAATTCGACCCAAACATGCTTGCAAACCCTCCGAATCACAATATTTAAACCATGCCAAATACCACAGAGTTCTGCTTGGATCACCGAACAAGAGCCACAATCAACCAAGAAACCAGCTGAGATAACTTTGGACCCATTCTTCCTAATTGGATAGGGTCCCAAAATTTATTATCTACATCCAAATTAATAATGTGAGAGAAACATTCTAAGCATAGGACAAATAGATATGGAGAAATAGGGTCACCCTGCCTAATACCCCTAGAAAAACAAAACTCCTCCAAAGCTTCCTCATTCCATAACATTATCATCCTTGGAGAAGAGATACAATTCCAAATTAAGGAAATAAAATTCTCGGGAAAACCTATATCAACCAAAGTTTCCCTAATAAAATCCCATTTTAACCTATCATAGGCTTTTTCTAAATCAATTTTAATAGCCTTACAACCCTTTGCACCTTTCTTCCCTTTCATAGGATGAATAACCTACTGAACAATGATAATATTATCACCACTATGTCGGTTAGGGACAAAGCTATGTTTGACTGGGATAACAATATGTTCCATAACCATTTTCAAACGAAGGGCAAGAATTTTTGTTACCACTTTATAAGAGACATTGCGTAGACTGATAGGACGAAAGTCCTTTAATGAAGAATCTGCTTCCACCTTTGGAATCAAACATAACAAAGTCTCATTTATCTCTGCCACCTTCCTTGGATTTTCAAAAATATTTTAAAAAAGAGAACATAGGGCAGTCCCAACTTGAGACCACTGGCTTTGGTGGAAGATGGCTTGCAAACCGTCTTTACCCGGGGTTTTAAAACCCCCCATACTCTTAACAACATGTTTCACTTCCTCATCCACGGGAACTCTAGCTGAAGATAAAATAAACTCCTCATCCAGATTAGGAAACCAACCCGAGAGATAGAAGGGCTGAAAAGCACCTAAATCAGTGAAAAGTTATCTAAAGAAAGTCGTTACCATATTCTCCAGCTTTTCCTTATCATCAACCCAAACACCCGATTATCCTAAAGCTTATCATAAGAGTTACGACGTCTTCTAACAATTGTTGAACCGTGAAAAAACTTGGTATTTTTTTATCACCATAAGCAAGCCATTTACTACGAGATTTTTGTAACCAAATAAGTTCTTCATGCACCAAAACATCTTCATATTCTTTCCATTACTTCTTTTGAAGCTTCAGAAGATAAGGGTTCGGACCATTTGCGAAACTTCTAGCTATACCATTTAGCCTACGAGTATACTCCATTTTCTTATTAAAGATATCATTGAAAATATCTTTGTTCCATGCACGAAGCTCTTCATGCAGATTCTCAATCGAACTATTCCATGACTCTCCCCTTCCCCAATTTTCCGTTAGAACTCTTGGAAAATGAGAATGAGTTAGCCATGCAGATGAAAATCTGAAAGGTCTCATACGTCGGTTGTTTTGATTTTCTTTAACAGGATCAAATAAAATAGAACAATGACCAGACTTCATAGGAGCTAAATGATGGATCACAGCTTCATGAAACCCGATTATTCCACTTGTCATTAATCGGAAACCTATCCAACCTTTGGTATAAGTTATTCTCTGTCATGTAAAAGGAGCTCCGTGATATCCCATATCAATAAGACCTCATTATTGAATAACATCTTCAAACTCCATTGCACCATGCTAAGACGGAACTAAAGCACCCCTACTCCTTTCACGTTGAACAAGAATAGTATTGAAATCCCCCACCACTATCCAATCTCCTACCATATTATTATTAATATCTATGATACTTTGCCAGAGACTTCTACGAGCTTGAAGTTGTAGACTACCATAAACTGCCGTTAAAAACCAAACGTTCGTGTTCCTCCACTTGACACTCATGTGAACAAATTGGGAAGAATTCCCCAACACATCTACCTTGCAGACCAAAACGAGGTCCAAGTCTCTCAGCTTTCTCACCCTTTGCATGTGTTTCCAACATAATGATGTAAGAAGAATTATTTTCTCTAAGCATATCCCTAATCAGCCCTGAGAAACCTTTACTACCCGTTCCTCTGCAATTCCACACAATAATTGGGTTGAGGGTGATCATACAATGATTGGGTTTGGGTCTCAACGGACCCACGACATCAATTGCTAACACAGCACCCACTAAATTAAACAATTCACTACCCTCAATATCCATGGAGATATTAGGGTTAACAATTTCTAAAGAAACACTCTTTGTGCTTAACAATTCACCACCCTCAACCTCCAATAGAAGCATGAGGGTTAGTAACTGAAGGCAACACATTCTCCTGAACAACTTCCAGGTGCATCTGGGGGACGAGGATTATGATTTTTAAAATTCAGAGGGCTCCCAAAAAAAATTTCAATCATAATCTCCACATTTTCTTGCACCTCAAGAGAGGACGAGGCTAACTTCTCTACATATGGTGCATGCATCCACAGAAACAGCAAATCAGTGTTATATTGTACTTTAATTTTGTTAAATAGTTTTATTTGTAATGTTTTATGATTGGATGTGGTTGGTCTTTGAATATTTTTTTAATGGAGTTATGGTTATATTTTTAATCAATGTTCTTCTTTTATTTATTAATTTTTATAGTTAATTAAAGTGCTGACAATGGGTGCAGATATGAGTATTTAGGTATCCTATGGATAAGAGTATGAGTATTAAAGTTGTTACCCATGCATGTATGAGTCCAGATATGGGTATTTTTTAAAAACGTGAGAATAGGAATATGGTATTTTTTGGGTTTTGCCCAATTTATTCAACCACAAAAAAGTACCTAATATATAAGTAACACATAATATCATGTCATGCGTCATCAAATTTCGTACGTAATTAAGTGATTTCTTATTTTCTTATCCATAAAAAATTGGAACCCAGCATTAATTAATGGCTTAATTGCACTTTTGGTCCCCAAGTATTGATAATGTGCGATTTTGGTCCCCCACATTTTTTCGACCGCATTTGGTGCCCCTAATTTTTCAATTGTGCAAATATAGTCATTCTATCCATCTGTTGCCAAATTGGTGACAGAGTTTACTGACGTGGCACACCAGATGGATTAAAATATATATATTTATTATTAATTATTAATTTGTATTAATAATTTTAAAAAATTAAAAATAAATAAATACGATTTTTTAGTTGGTCGCGTGCTGAACGTGACCATTGATCTGCGTCAAATGAGCTCCAAATCTGTCCCCTTGTTATAGAGTGAACTCTTAACGTATTTTTCTCCCAAATCCCTACTATCTCTATGCTGCACACCATCTCAAATCGCCACCCATCTCTGTGTTGGATGCTGCTCTATACTTGTTTCATGCAGCTGTGGTGCTTTTACAACTGAGGGAAGGTCACAGATGTATATAGACACCCCACACGACTGATCACTCTGCACGTGCCCATTCTCTATGCCACTGCCACCGACACCCGGACATCGGTGGAGACTCGCATCGCCTCGAATACGGCCGAATGTTGAAAGAAGCAACTATCACAAACATAGTCCTTGTGCGACCAACCTTCCTGGTGAAGAATCCGCAGCCGATATGGTCCCGAGGTCCGACAAGGGAGATCGAGAAGCAATCGTTAGGGATGCCACGGAAGTCTTTGTGAGGTGGGAGAGGATGGTGTCGGATATGGATTGGATATCAAAGCAAGTGTGAATGACGGTGGATGGTTGACGAGTGAGCGATTGGCGGCGACGGCAACTGCGGTGAGACGCAGGCCCGTGTTCTTACGAGGTGAAGTGGGTTAGGGTTTGGGTGGCGATTTGGTGTGTGTTTATTTTTAATTTAAAAATAAAAATTAATAATAAATAAATATATTTTAATCAAAGACTTCATCATCAACATCATCGTGCTTGGGCCAATAAGCACCCAAGACTTAAAATCATCAACACCTCGACCAATAAGCATCGAGGTCAATTTGGCCAATAAGCACCAAAGTTATCAACTTGCGATAACCCAACGGTTACCGACTTAAACATCTTGTCATCGTTAATTATCTTCATCAGTCATTAACCGAGTTGTCTAGTCCTTATCATTGATTCATAATTTTATCATCATGTTATTGGGGAGATTGGGGTTAAAACACCTTTAAACCTTCAATCTCAGTCTCTGTCCAGAGGGGTGAGCACGGGCATGCTTAACCCCAGCACAGGTGTGCTGCCACTTAAGTGGAGCACGGTCGTGCTTCATTTTAGGCATAGCCATGCTCATCTGCACGGCCGTGCTTAATGCGCGGTCATTTTCCAAAATTCAAATTGGGAGCACAGCTGCTCCCCTGCTCAAGACGTGGCCGGAGTTCTGGACAGGCCATACTATTCTGGGCAGATTTCTTACTAAATTCTTTTGACCAAAAACACCCTAAACCACACTTAAATCATTCCTAACGTTCTTAACTAAACCATTGGCATAAATCTCACCTTTACTAACAGTTCATGTTTTATAACCAATTTTCGGGGAATGAATCCCTTAATCATCATATTAACAAGAGCCCTATTTTAACCAATTAAGTGTTCTTTAAACATATTGGCTTCAAGTCACAAACCTCAACCAACAGGTATAAACATACCAAATCAACCAACTTTATCATGGCATAATCACTCATATCAAACAACCAATCAAACATGGCATCAACAAATCAACGAGGCATACATGATTGGCATACCAATTATTCATATAAACATATCAACAAACACATAATAGGCATTTATCACAAATATGCATGTTACAAACTTAGCATTTATCATAACAAACAACTATGTGGTCATGGAACCCCTCATCTTACACTACCCCCTTGCCTAATGATTTTACTATCCTTCTCCCCATACCTAGTATGAAGATTCCAACCAACGAAAACCAACTGGCAACCCAAACGAAGAACCAACGCGTTTCCCTCAAGCGACTTGACTAGCTTTCCAAGCCTTGGTCAAACAAAAGGTTAACCAATTAGTTTCCCAAATCAAAAACAAGAAAGGTAACTAAAGAGGGAAAGAAACATTGCCTTCTATGATTGACACAGACCAACCAAGATCTCCCAAAACTAGAGCAAGAACACCAATGGCATAAAAGGGGTTCAAGGGGAGGAAGAGGGAAGAGCTTTTTGCCCCACAAAAGCTGCCCAAAGTGCCAAAATAGGGTTTGGCTTGTAACCCTCAAGAAAATGCTCTATTTATAGACTTTGATGCCTGAGCACGGCCTTGCTCCCTGGTCAGCACGACCGTGCTCAACTCCTAAGCATGGGGCACTAGAAGAATGCCTTACGAGACCACATAGATGATCGATTTGGAAAAAACACTAGAAATACGACTTGTAGATAATTCTCTTAGCTTTCCAAATCCACAAAGATCACCTCGATCGAACATCTAGAACTCAAGATATTTCTAAAACGGTGAAACAGGTTACTAGGACTCTAAAAGGGTTGAACCTTTCTAAGGCTAAACTTTCTCAAACATGAACTTAGACATCAAAAACAACCTAACAAGAATATACAAACATATATATAATATATATAAATGTATTAAGCTTATTTATGAAAAACGGGGTTTTACAATTCCACCCCCCTTATAAAAATTTTGTCCTCGAAATTTCTATCACCTTAACTGGTTAAACTTTCACCAATTAGGCGGATACCTTGGGTTGAGTTCACGGACTTGGAGGCTCCAGCTCCACTATGCTTCCGCTGCGTACTCTAATTCCTGCTAGTACTCTGGTTCTGACTTTTCTCCTTTACAGTTCCGGCAGAGGCGACCATACTTGCCACACTTAAAACAGATGATGTTCGTGCTCCCTTGCATTGATGGGTATAGAAGACCTTCTCCACGTTTTCCACATCCGACATGTTTAGGAGAATCCCATCCTTAGGCTTACCTCACCGAGAACTTGTGATTCCTTGCCATTCTCGCTGAAGTCTCAGCTTCGATTGGGGGTTAAACGTTGTCTCGCCTCGTTCTTGATCTTCGTCCTCTTGCCTGGATTCTCTAACTTTTGCGGCTTGCGATCCCGGCTCGTAAGCATCCTTGTAGATTGTGCATTTGTTCACCAAGGTAGGAAAGACTTGATCTCCTAATAACAAGATGACTTGCTTGCTTTCATCGCTCTACCAACCGCATGTTGGAGTAACTCTCAAGGACACATGATCACCTTACGGAATTCGTGGCGCCTTCCTCCTTTTGTCATGGTAGCTCCTTCGCCTTACCTTGTACCACTTTCGACTTTTCCTGAATCATCCTCACTCTTCCGTTGTTTCTTGCCTACCTCAGTCCTAGTACCATATTATCACCGAGTTCATTCTAACACAAGGGTGTCCTACATCCTAATCTCCGCTGGTAGCACTAGCCCCAAAGCGGGGGGTGTGGATTGAGATATTGAAAACTTTTTCAACAATTTAAATCAAAACAATGTTTCTTTAAAGAAAGTTTGGTTTTCACTCAATTTTAATTCCCAAGAATCAGGTTATGGAACAAGTAATGATGACAAGAATAATTATAAGTAGTAACAATGATTTTAACATAGATTGCAGATTAAAGATTCAAGTTAACAAGTATATGAAGTTTAGAGATGAGAAGAACACGAAACCGATTTATCCTGGGTTGATTCCTCCTAGTCAGCCTGCCATCCAGCCCCACACCTCTGGGTTTTCTACACTATAATCGCAATTACACAATTCTAATTATAGCAACACAAGGATAACCCCCCTTCTCAAAAAAACACTAGAAAGCACACTAGCTTTTCTATACCCAAGGATCCCTTCTATCCTTGTTCAAGCCTAAGAGATACCCTATCTTAATCACACTAATTCAAGAAAAGAATTGAGTAGAAGAGACCCTAAAAGTCTCGATTATACAAATTGAAATTCTAACTAATATCACACTTTTCTCAGTAGATGAAGTTCTTTTGGATCTTTCGTAGTTTCACAATTAGAATGAGTTGTGTTGTTGTTATTCATTGTGTTGAAAAGTGTTCTTTGATCCTCTTTTTATAGAAGACAAATTATAGCGTTGGGATCATTTAAAACAAATTTGGATCTGATTTAACAAAATATGCTTTTCTTGATTCTTATTCTTTGAAATGAGATTCCGTTTATATTTAGATTGCGTCCTTCTTGAAAAATAATCGTCTCCATCTGAAAGGATAGCCAAGTCTTTTTGAAGAGTAATATATCCATGTTTATTTGAAGAGAAAAATAGCCTCGTCCATTTGCCAGTCAAGAGGCCAGTACTAGCTCAAGGTAATTGGACGTGCTCAACTGGTAGACGAGAGTGCACTAACGCAAGGTAATTGGATGGGCTCAAATGGTAGACGGCTTTATATGCCATGTTGATGATCGAGCTTCTCATTAAGATCTTAGCAAGTCCAAAGCACGACTCACAGTATACAAGCTCCAAATGCCCTTATTAGTACGATGGCTCTCCTTTTTACATCAAGTAGACGCGAACGCCCCACTTTCGGGATTTAGCTCCAAGTGCTAACGTCAACAGACGAGTTCTTCCCCTTCTTTGGGCTGACGCGCCTCCATGTGCCTTATCAGCCAGACAAGCTCTTTCTGTTTCTACGTGGATGCGCCCATAGCACGTCACCAACGAGCTCTTCTGCTTTTTTCATTGGGACGCGCTCCATGTGCCACGCAGCGATTGGAGTTCTTGGGCTCTTTCTGGGACGTGTTTTCATGTGCCACGTCACGGGATTGAGCTCTCGTTACTTCGTGGACGTGCTTTTGTTGTACTTTAGTGACGCGCTCCAAATGGTATTTTAAAGGGACGAGCTCTTTAGTGGGTCCATTGGACGCGACTTTACTTTGTTGGACGTTGCCTTGTTTTTCTTTGTTTATGGGTGATCTTCTATGAAACTTACTACGTAAGAAAGTCGTAGTCAAAATAAAAAAA
>CM061070.1:108550931-108719850 GCA_030762895.1 Sophora flavescens
AGAGATTCAAGCAAATTCGGGAAAGTGCAACTTGAAAGTGATCCACACAATCAAAAAAACAAAGTTGAAGGCTCGAATCCCTCACCTGGACATTTTTTGCAAATTGTTTGACCGAGATACAATTCCTAGTGTGTGCACCCCTTCACCCCAAACTTGTCATAAATCAAGCAATCACAATAAAGTCCTCAAAATTAAGTTTTCAATTTTTCACATGGGGATCAAATTTTCTATTTTCAGAACCTAGGGGGAAATCATCAATGGTCAAAATAATTCATGCAATCAATCTATGCTAAATTTAATTAAAATCCAACAAGCTTGCCGACACACATTCATACACATACTTTTGATCTTCTCAAATTATTCAAGCACAAACAAAAACAAAAAAAAAACAAAAACAAAGAACAAGGAAATTGGTTCCCTCCCCCACACTTAAAGCATACATTGTCCTCAATGAAAGAACACATATATATAAAATAAGAATGAGGAAAGGAGAGGGTGCTCCCTGATCAAATACTAGTGGAGGTGGCCGCTTCCACGGAAAGTTCTTCTACGGTTGCATCCTCATCCAATTGTTCCCTCGGGTACCTCTCTGCTGGGCCAAAGGCCTCTCCTGGAAGAAATCCTGCAAATCAAAAACTTAATTGCAGATTCGCGAAGCGAGATGTCACTCACGAGGCTAATCTGGAAAATTGTTATTCACACTTTCCAGAATCGCGAGGCGAGTAGTATCTCGCGAGGCGAATGTGGAATTCCGACAGATGATGATGCCCAGAATCGCGAGGCGAAAGTAGACCTCGCGGCGCGAGACAGAAGCATGAGCAAGTCTCTGAGATTCAGGACTTCTGTCTCGCGCGGCCACTGTGGATTCGCGTGGCGAATCAAGCTTCCTTTTTTTTTTTTAAATATATAAATGAAAATGATGTAAACTAAAAACAAAGGATACGTAGCTTGGGTTGCCTCCCAAGTAGCGCTTGTTTAACGTCACTAGCTTGATTTATTAAGAAGCATCCACCTAGATCCCATAGCCTGTGGCATAAGGGCCAAGAGATGCTCATCATGTGAGATCCTCCACCCGGATCCCATGGTTTGTGAAGTGGCAATTGCAGAAGCATTACGACTCTATCCATAATTCCACCTAGCCCCTGTGTGAAAACTCCATTGACCTCTTCAATTATGAACTCACTTCCTCTCGGGTCAAATGGTGTTTTCTCGAGGAAGTGTGCCAGACAAGTGGGAGGGACTAACTTACCAGTGTCCACACTTGCATGCAAGCCAACATATTTATCTAATGCAGCAATTTCAGGTTGCTTGGCAAGCATGGTGAAATCCACTACCGCATCATCTGCACTTTGATCCATCCCCCCAACCATATTATGCTCAAACAATGCTTCATGTGGGTATGGTACCTGCCGTTTGCAAATCTCCCCCACTTACTCCAGTGCCTTGTCACTTGTCAACTCCTCTTTCTCTAGTTGCTCATCCTCAACTTCCTGAGAACTAGTTGCATCCCTGTTAGATCCCAACACCCTACCGCTTCTAGTTGTTATGGCATCACATTGGTTCTTAGGGTTGTTCTCGATATCACCTGGGAAAGTCCCTGGGAGACGCTCATTTAGTTGCTTTGCGAGCTGGGCAATCTGCATCTCTAGTTTCTGAATTGCCGACCCTGTATGAGTTGCCAACTTATCAATGACTGTGCTTGTATAGATTGCCAACTTCTCAATTGCCGCATTCGCCTTCTCAAAACTCAACTCCCAAGGTTGCCTTCCACCATCCTGTTGAGGTTGTTGTTGCCAATGTTGTTGAGGCTGTGGTTGCCCGGCTAGACCACCAATAACATTACTCCAAGCGAAACCCGGATGGTCTCTCCTCATATAACCCCTATTTTGATTCTGACTGTTCCTCTGATAGTTGTTCTAGTGCACGCTTTCATAGAAATTATGGCATGAGTCCACATGTTCTTGAGAGAAGTAGAACGGACAGCTCTGAGTGTCATGGTCTCCATTACAATTTTCGCAACCCGGAAGCATTCCCTCGTGTACCTCGCATACAAAACAAGGCAAGACCAAGTGGAATCAAAGAAGTAGACAGAAATAATAGTAAATAAAAATAAAAATAAAAATAAAAATAACTTAACCAAATAATTAAACTTCCCTTAAAATTAGGAAAATTGGTTGTGCCAATCCCCGACAACGGCGCCAAAAACTTGTTGAGTCACCGGCAAGTGTATCGGGTCGTCGCAAGTAATAAAATAAACACGGTA
Source organism: Sophora flavescens (assembly GCA_030762895.1). Lineage (NCBI taxonomy): Eukaryota > Viridiplantae > Streptophyta > Magnoliopsida > Fabales > Fabaceae > Sophora > Sophora flavescens. The sequence goes on from CM061070.1 coordinate 108,553,195, forward strand.
AGAATTTACCGAGGTCGAACACAAGGATTGGGCTACCAATTCAACTAATTCGCGAGAAATTCGTTAAGTTGGTTAAGTGACAGCAAATGGTTGAGAGAGAGAAAATAGGATTGCAATTCAATTAACAAATCTAATAAAACTAAGGTATTAAAATCTGAAATTAAAATATCTAAGGTCTCAAATCCACCTACCCAATCATGCATAGTACCCGAGTGATGATGATTCTTTCCTAAGATCAATTACATTGTCAACCAGGACCCCCAAATTCTCCTATATCCACTGTCGTGCTCAATAGGACGTATTCGACTATTGGATTACTTACTTACTATGTCTCTTAACCCTAATCATCAAAATCTATTAAATCTGGTCCCTATAAGGTTGCACCGATCTCCTACTCACTCTCGTGCAATATTCGATAGATGATCCCAATTCAAGTTCTAAAACGCGAATTGCCTCCTAAGCCTCATCACGTTTAACTAGTCAATCACGCATGCATATGATAAACACAATCAAATCAGAATTGGAAAACATTAATTGAAAGAAGGGAGAAAAACATACATCACATCGAATTCTACACCGCCATGGGTGGTTTCATTGATCCCTCAGAAGAGGGGATTAGCTCCTCATGCCCGTAAAGACAGACAAGCAATCGGACATAACCACCATAGTAAAATAAGAAAAAGAAAAGAGGAGACGCAGCTCCAGAAACACAAGGATTCGTCCCTAAACGCTACAAAACAGTAGTGAATCAAAAGCTCCTAAATTCTGCCCTAAAACAACAATATATAGGATTCAGGATCTGCGCGAACTCGCTAGGCGAGCAAGCTCTCGCGAGGCGAATATTAAAATTGGCGCGCTTTCAAATTGGACTCTCGCGAGGCGACACATAGAGGATGACAATTCTGGCACAGTCAGGCCTTCAGGCTCGCGAGGCGAGTGGTATATTCACGGGGCGAGACAGAAAGGACGACTGTTGCTGCTTCAACTGGTCTTCAGGCTCGCGAGGCGAGCATACTCTCGTGTGGCGAGTATCTCCAGAATGGCAATTTCCACTGTTTTCTTCATTCCCTTGACTCTCAGAGCTTCACTTCTAACTTGAAACAATAAAAAGAAACAAAAAGCATAATTCTATTCAAAATAAACTAAAAACTACTAAAAATACATAAAACGAGTCAAAGTCTAACTTAGGAACAAAACAAGGCCAAATTTGGGCGAAAACGAGATTGAACTCGAATAATTAGCACAGAAACCACAGCCCATCTAGTTATAAAACTAGATAAGCCAGAGGGTTATCAGAACACCAACTAAGTACGGCTAGGAATAGAGTAGGAGATTGGTGCAATCGCGATAGGGAGCCAAGAACTTAATATAATCTAACTGTTGGTTATCAGATCGGAAGATAGGTAATTTGCATGTTCAGGTAATTCCTTTTGAATATCGGAAGAGACTTATGATAATTGAGGGTTCCAATTGGCAAAGAAATTGAACATAGGGATAAGAGAATAATCACATAGGTAGCTTGCATGATTGGGTAGGTGGATTCATGACCTTAGAAGCCTTAATCTTAATTTAAATCTCACTGTCATATGTTAGTTTAGATAATTGGTAGTCGATAGTTGATTTGTTAATGATAATTCTCTTTCTTCATAACAAACTACTTGTTGACTTGGTCAAACTACTTTGAATTAGCTTGAATTTTGGTATAATTGGTCTCCCAATCCCTGTGTTCGATATCGGTAACTACTTACCGTGTTTTATTACTTGCTTCGATCCGGTACACTTGTCGGAGTCCCATTAGTGGCAGATTGAGTTTGATAATTATGGGGAGGCTATTTGCTCGCATGCTAATGATTTTTCTAGTTTCTTGGCTGTGCAAGCTAAAAGCCATGCTAGCACATTGATTTAGGAATGGGCTAAAGTACCCGAGAACGTGAAAAATCATATTTAGGAGTTACTCACGATAAAGTAACTTTTAACCTCTTCGTTTGTATCTATTGTATTTAGGCATATTATCATTCAAAAATTCATCTATTTTGTTCTGTAATGTAGGTCTATTTTGATATGCCGAATACTACAACTATGAAGAAGAAAGTTCTTTCACATGCTGCTAAGCTTTGGACGAGGTTTAAGTCAACCCTGTCAAGTAATTACATCTTTGGAATGTAGGCCGACAAGTCTCCTACTGATGATTACCCTTTCCTTGATCGAGATACGTGGGATCAATTTGTGGCGATCCGACGCTTGCCTCCCTATCTGGTTAGGTGAAGTTAAATTTTTTATAATAAGCCAACCTAATGTTTTTTATTTAATTGAATTGACTACTTGCTATTTGTAACAGGAGAAAAGGGGAAAGGCTTAGGGGATCCAGGAAAAAAAAATGTCCACAAACACCATATATCTTATGGTGGCTATAAACTAGTTCGACATAATATAATGGAGGCGAAGTTGAAGAAGAGGCAGGAAGAAGCAGGAGATGAGGATACAGTTATTGATCCTCCGACTCCCCCCCTCCCCACGAGGGGATACATGGATTGAAGATCGAAAGACAAACTTGGGGGTTATTAAATCTGAGCCCACACACATTGTTGCGGAAAAGATTGTAAGTAATTAATATTTAATTCTACTTGCACTTTGTAACAAACTTTTTGGTATCTTACCCATTTTTTTGAATTTCGTCTTTGTAGGCTTCGCTGAAGGAACAAAGCTCGCAAGGATCATTCGTTCCACAGGGTCGTCGGGATATCCTGGTCACTGCCCTAGACAAAGATGACCACCTTGACCAAGTCATTGGTGTTGGAGTGCAAGTGGGCATTCGGAAACCATGGGAGAACGGGAGCAGCTACTCACGGAGAAGATTAGAAAGGATGTTATACGATCGCTTTTAAAGGACCCGGGGGCTCTTCGGACTCTTATATCATCTATGCAAACCGAAGTAAACCCAACTTTCCAACCTTCACATGTGAGTACAAATGGGAGATGTCCAGGTCAACATGTGTTGGTAGATGATGATAAGGAGCGGGACAATGATGAGATGGTGGCGCTGGTGGAGGCGAAGGTATTCATATTCATTATATTAATTATGTCTTTCTCTATTTACAATTAAAATGACATGACAATATTTAATAATTCTTTATCTTTGTTAATTGTTTAGGATAATAACAAAGTCGGTGGTCCATCGAATCTGTCGTAGGAGAGGGGGAAGTCTCTTTCACCCCAGGTATTCATAATCATTCAATTATTACTTATGTTTTTATATTATTTAGGATAATATTTACCCTTTATTCAGAATTCTTTATATTGTTTGTTTAGGACAACACAACTCCGTCGAATCCGAGGAAGAGTAGTATCTCGCCGATAGCTCGTCTGGCTGCATGAGTGGCGGTGTACCAACACGATGACTTTGATATTCCTTTGGAACATGATGGCACTGTAACTGACTTGTTTCCTAGTTTTTATATCTCGGGGGGGGGGGGGATGTGGGTGACGTACTCCATGATCGAGTATGGATAACCAATATGGTTGTTAGTGTTTGGTGCACATACGTACTTACATTTCAATATAATTTATTTATTTCAATATATTATGTCATGAACATTGACTAATTATTTCATTTCTTAGGTATCTGCATCGCCTTGCTATGACAAAGGGCATCCCGTCTAGTTATGGATTCTTAGACCCCACCCTCATTCAGGGTGATTTCTACATAACTGGCGATGCCATCACCAGATACTTGCAATCCGTAGTATCTATTAGCCACACTGAGGTATATATGGCACCACTTCTCAGGAATGACCATTGGCAGTTCCTCATATTTTGCCCAGCACAGCATACAGTCATATTTCATTGCTCGTTGCACTTTCTGCCGGACCCTCAAGTGAAACAGTATATTGATAGGTACGTAAAATCTTATTTATAATTCGTAACTTTTTTCTTTTATTTTATTAAATATGCATGAACAAATCATTGACATTCATATTTTTTTTATCATATTGCAATGATTGCGTGTATCAACGCTTCCACAAATGGTAAAAGTAGGGGTGTAAAGACAAAACTCAAGGCTACATGGATTATCCCAAAGGTAAGTAGTTTATTAAATAGTAATTATTATTATTATTATTATTATTATTATTATTATTATTGTTATACTCATATATTATTTTTACTTGATATTGATGAATTTCAAATTGATTTGTAGTCTCGTAGACAAGTCGACGATTGGGAGTGTGCCTACTATGTCATAAGACATAAGTTAGACATTGTCTCCACTAGTATTAAAGATAAATGGTCGCAGGTAATAAATAGCTATATATATATATACATTCAGTTAATTAATTATATTCTGTTTTTGTTATTGACTTAATTTAATTAATGTTGCATTAATTTGAACTTGTGCAGGCTTTCGACAATGAATCTAGCTTGACTTTTAAGGAAATCACAAGCTCGAGAGAGCAGTTTGTAGAGTTCTTTTTTGAGTACACTAAAGAGAAACAAATAGACTTAGATCCTAGGGGTGCATTGTTTTAGTTACTCGGAACATTATTAGATTGTGTATGATCATGACTTAATTAATTAGTTAAAAGATAATGAAAACACTTGTAACAGTGGTTAAGAATATAACCGACATTACAAGTCACATGTGACAGCGGTTCCTTCGAAAACCGCTGCTACAAGTTAACTTGTAACAATGGTTATAAAACCAACTGCTGTTACAAGTTAACTTGTAACATTGCTCTGATATTCAATCCGCCACTTGTAAAGGCGGTTGTCTCAATAATCGTTGTAGATATACTTGTAACATCGGTTGGAAAACCGACGTTATAAGATAAACTTGTAATGTCGGTTTAAGCAACGTCGCATCCAAAACCGACGTCACAAGTCACTTTTAACCGCTGTAAAAAGTGCTTCATGAACTAGTGATTATCTTTCAATTTAAATACATAACCTAATAAGCTATTTTTTATTTTTTTTAATATATACAATTATATTAGTTGAATTATACTTGATGAGTTATTATCGTTATTAATTTACAACAAAGGATTTTGTTTTTTGTATATAATTTAATATAATCATAGCAGATCTGTAATTTGGCCAAAATCATTCTTTAAAATGTGATTTTCCAAAAGGGTTCATGTATTTAGGTAAAATACACAATTTTTCTAAATCAGACTTGTGAAAAGCGAAATAAATGTGAAATAATAACATACAAAATTGATAAGGCAGTTCAGTCAATTAAACATATGTCTCCGGACTACTACAGATATTTTATTCAAAAGAGAAATATAAAAACACAAACACTTTCAACCTCTCACAACTTACAACCCAGAAACTTGAGATTTTTTCTCATTAAAAGATTTTCTCAAAGCCTTAATTTTATCTCGTATTTGGAGTTATTATTTTTTCTATGATGAAGGCTTTTATTTATAGATACAAAAGATCCTCCCTTTACCACCTGCTCGTTTTGACAACCAATTCTAATTGGTTTTCCAATTTTTGCTCAATAAAAACTTTTATTGGGTTGTACAGCTATAGCCACCTCATTATACATTGTACCAACATATAGGTGACACGGACTAATCTCCCATGGGAGTTTGTTCGGCGCCTCGATGGGTGGCATCCCTCCCAGCTGAGGTTTTTCCATTCTCGAGGCTCGAACTCGAGACCTTGGTTAAGAGGCGAGAGACCTTTAACCACTCACGCCAACCTCAGTCGGTTCTTTTCCTCCTATTTGAAAATATCATAAAAGGTCTCCAGGCACTAAAAAATTGTACTAATTCAACCATAAAAAATTAATATCCCAATATATGCATTTAATGAGAAAGAAACATTTTCATCTATAAAAACCCTCTCGTTTGAGTCTAATATGTACTCATTGTTCTCTCTCAATTCCTTGCCCTAAATTCTACAATGAACAACAACAACAATAACTTGTACCTCAGCTCTGATGAGGTTTTCAACTTGCAAGCATTCATAGCTCATGTTGAGTCTCTTGTGGCTCATGGAAATGCTGCCACAAGAAGGCAATATTTACAAAACCAGTTTAACTCTAGAGAGCTACCTTCAAACCGTTTGCACCCCACTTTTCATAGGCCAATGCTAATGCATGAAACCAGAAACTTTACTGGATTTCATATTATACATAGTTTGCGGAGAATATAAATAGATTTTACCATTAATCAAGATATCAATTTCAATTGAAACAAAATCTATCAACTCTGTTGAGGGGAATTACAGAATAAAAACAAAATCAACATCAGTAATCATTGTTTTGAATTGCGGTTGCGTTGCCGTTAAAGAAATTATGAACAATTATAAGAAAATATGGATAATATACCCATGATTGTAGATTTTCGGATTTAAAAACAACCATTTGAAACTCTGATGGTAGCAATATTTAATCCAGATAATAGGTGAGTTTTTTTGTTGCCAAATAGATCTATTGAAAACATGTAAAAGTTGAATGACAAACAATTTTCATTTCTTAAATTTTGAATTGGTAGCACTGTAGCCTCTCAGGGCACATCATTAAAGCTGAGTGATGAGTGGCTAGTCCAAAAAACAGAGAGATAGGTGTGCCAGGTCGAATGTAGTTAGATGAGCGGCAGAGCCCAAAAACAGAGAGATAGGTATCGAACTCAACTTTGTCTTCAATTCTCCAAATTATTTAAAGATCATACCCGATTTACACTTTAAAATGATAGATTTATTATATAAAAAATGAATAATATTAAAGGTTTTAACAATCAATCAATGGTTAATTGTTATGGTGTTTTAATCTTCTATGTTAAGTGTGGAGGACCTTGGACTTGCCCATCTGAACTCATATATGAAAATTTATATTCTACATCTTAACGAATCAAAACTTTCGCACATATCTCAATTATTGAGAAACATGTAAAAGTTGAATGACAAATAATTTTTATTTCCTAATTTTTGTAAGGGTAGAATCGTAGCCTTCAGGGCACAACATTATTGCTCTGTTTATTTGAGTGGAAGTTGTGAAGAGCGAAGCAGAGAAGAGAAAAATTAGAGAGAAAAGTGAAAGTTTTGTTGTTTGGTAATGGAGAGAGTATGTGGGGCTCTCCCAAAATTAAAATATCTTCTATGATGAAGAGAAAATGGAATAAGGCTACGTAGAATATAGGGGTGCATTTACTTTTTTGTCCTTTCATGTATTCTTCGTTGGCCAATGCCCATGGGATGTGTCTGACGCCTTCCCCACTTACTACGCATGTCTATGATTTTTATTAATTATATTATATAATAATATAATGTAATATAATATGTTATATTATATATTATCAGAGATGAATATGTTTTTACAAGAAAAATCAAGTTTTTTTCTCTTCTACTTCTCTCCTACTTCTTTCAATCAAAACAACCTAAAAATCTACTCATTTTCTCTTCTTTGTTAATTCTTCCCTAATCCAAACAATGCATAAAGTTGAGCTATGAATGTGTTTAGTTCAAAAAACAGAGAGATGGACTGTCGGGTAGAACATAGATGAGCACTAGAGCCCAAAAACAGAGAGTTATATGTCAACTCAGATATGAAACACCTAATTAAACAAATCAAAACTTTTGCACATACTTGAATGAATTCAATAAGTGGTTCTAAATTTTATTTGGGAGCGCCGATATTTTAAAATGATTATTGTATCGGTATCCAATATATACTTCTCAAATACTTTTATACTATTTTATAATATATTTTTTTGAATTTCATACCGATACAATGTGATATCGTAATGACAAGGCTGACCCAAGGCAACATGAGGCCTAAAGGTAGGTGAGACTTAATAGTGAACAAATCATAAGATGAGGCCTCGTTTGTGCAATTTTTATTAGGTATTAAATAATTTTTGTAAGTGGGCTATGGAGGGAACCTAGCTAGTGGGGTGGACTGGAGGCCTAAAGCAAGGGCTTGTCTAACTTTACCCTCGGGCCGGCCCTACGTGACGATATATAGTATTTAATGATCTACAAAGACAAAATGTGATTGATGAAATACTGGTTTCTAGTTTAGGATTTGTATTTTTATGTCAATATTACATTAGTTTTTGTGCACATTTTCAACCTTTTGTGTTCTATAATTTTTAAAATTTATCGTATCCATTTATCAATATAATGCCATATTTGTATTCCATATCGGTATTCATACTTACTAACTACTATCTTACTAATTTTTTTGGTCTTTGACCGCGATTTTCCATAGGTAAAGTTGTGAGACTAATCCTCGGGTCGGGGTTAGCGTTTAGGTAAAACTCTCCTTAAAGTGTCGACTGGGGACACATAGTCCACTATCTGGAATAATTCATTTTGTATATTAATTTTCATTATAAATAAAATTTGCGTCTCGCATTTAGGTTGTATGGTAAAGTTATTATTTGAGAGGGTGTTCCCAAAACATAATGGTTGTTAATGGGGTCTTTTCAAAAGACTCATTTTTTTTAATATCGCGAATTTGAGTCCCCTCTGCTGTTGCAATCCATCATGCACCAATCACGTCTTCAAGGTCACACAGCTTCATCATGGCTTGCTTCACCATCCTCATCCGCCACAACCTCGAAATCTCAAGTCTATGTGAAATTTTTCACTCTATGTTCTGCAATTAGGGATTTAGTTTCTCTTAAGGTTTCTAAATTACTTAACGGGGTTCTGGTTCTTCTCGGTTTTTCCATTTCCACATTGAAGATGTTTTTGTGAATAAGTAGTTTATAGGGGTCTGTTTGCTTTATTTTTAATTTTAGAAATAATTACAAAACCGATACCTTGTTTTGTTTTTGTTTACTATTTTAAAAATATTATACAGGAAACATTGAAAACAACTTTTCCTAATTTTCACTTTTTCCTTTACAAATTTTTGGAAACGGGAAACAAAATAAAAATAATGTGACAGTTTTATAATTATTTCTAAAAACATAAAACTGAAAACAAAGCAAACAAACCCTAAACTTGCCTCTCTCTCTTTTTTTGGTAGAAACTCTAAACTTGTCTAAGTAGTAGGTCTCTGCCAGGTGTTTGCTTCATAATTGTGATTTGTGGAATATCTAAGAATAGGCATTCAATGGAAAATATAAAACGCATTTCTGTGTAGAGTGATACCAAAAAAAGCATTGGTGGAAAGCATTTAGTTTTCATTTGAAATGTTTTTGTCTGGAGTTTGAGATACATAATTATGTATAAACTTCCTCTCTCTTTTTTTTGACGGGGAAGTCCACATGTATAAACTTCCTTTATTAGCTATTGATTTACTATATTTATGTTAAGATACTCAAATTCTCTCCTTAAAATATTTGTTATGTACTTGATATTTATAGGAGAAATTAATACGATCCATCTAAATGAGAAATGTTTGGCCACACCAAATAATTATATATTAAATGAAGTCCTTGTTGTTTACCATGTAGAGGTTATTTGGTAACTTGCCAGTATTACACTACTCTACTAAAGTTGTAGTGTGTGTTTGGTTTTACGTTGTAAAATGTGATTTTAGTAAAAATGAGATGTTTGATTATTGTCAGGTAAAATTGATTTAACCTCCAGAAACAATTCTGACTAGAAGTTAAAAAGTGACTTTTAAGTTGAGTTGCAAAATTTACACTAAGTTTTACATACGTCAAATTTGCTTTCAAAATAAAAACAATCAAACATAAATCACTTCACTTCAAACTCAATTTTAACCAAATCAATTTTACAAAATAAATTATATTGGAACTACTTTTATCAAACGCTCGTCCAAACATACACGTAATAGGTGGCATTACATAAATATACACAATTTGCTTGAATTAAAAATGAAATCAGTATTACTTTTATTAAATTAAATCTGGAGGCACTTACTGTGCTTACGTCACAATGCCAATTATCATAATTCACGATTCATAAGTGGGTTCTTTTAATAAAGTCTAATTGTAGCCTTGAATTACACAGGACAATCCCTGGTATACTGGTGACTTCTTTTTCCTCGCCTCTGGTTTGCACGAGTTAGTTAATTAAGGTTTAATTGTACTAATGGTCCTCCAAGTATTGGTAATGTGCGATTTTAGTCCTGTAACATACCGTTTTTCATAAATAAGCTTAATGCATTTATATATATTATATATATGTTTGCATATGTTTGTTAGGTTGTTTTTGATGTCTAAGTTCATGTTTGGGAAAGTTTAGCCTTAGAAAGGTTCAACCCTTTTAGAGTCATAGTAACATGTTTCACCGTTTTGGGAATATTTTGAGTTCTAGATGTCCGATCGAGGTGATCTTTGTGGCGTTGGAAATATAAGAGAATTATCTACAAGTCTTATTGCTAGTGTTTTTTCTAAATCAATCATCTAGGAGGTCTCAAAAGGCATTCTTTCAGCGCCCCGTGCTTAGGTGTCAGAGTCTATAAATAGAGCAGTTTCGTGAGGGTTATGATTCAAACCCTATTTAGGCACTTTGGACAGCTTTTGTGTGGCAAAAACATCTTCTCTCTTCCTCCCATTGAACCCCTTTGATGCCCTTGGTGTTCTTGCTCTAGTTTTGGGAGATCTTTGTTGGTCTGTGCCAATCATAGATGGTTAACCTTTTGTTTGACCAAGGCTTGGAAAGCTAGTCAAGCCGCTTGAGGGAAACATGTTAGTTCTTCATCTGGGTTGCCAGTTGGCTTTCGTTTGTTGGAATCTTGATACCAGGTATGGGGAGAAGGATAGTATAATCATTAGGCAAGGGGGTAGTGTAATATGAGGGGTTCCCTTTGATAGTGTGACTTCACATCATAATTCCTGTACATTTTTGCATGCATTTTTCATGTAGTTTAGGCATATTTGATTTGATTTTATTAGTTTTTACCTTGGATCGGGTGAGGCGGTTTCTTGGTGTTGTTTTGCAGGAACTTAAGGAAAAATGCTCAAGATTAGCCATGATGGAGCTTGGATGAAGACAGAGCTTAAAAAGTGAAGAAAATGACCCAGGCAGAGCCCATCACGGCCTGGCCGTGATGACCCTCACGCCCGTGATCGAGCAATAATTGAGAGAAAAGAAAGCAAAAGTCAGAAGCTGTCACGGCCTAGCCATGATACCCATCACGTCCGTGACATGTTAATGGAGCCAGACCCTCTCTTGGCAGAATCTGTCACGGCCAAGCCGTGACGGCCATCACGGCCGTGACAGATCATTTGGTGAAGGCAGAATTTATCACGCCCTGCCCGTGATGAGCATCACGGCTGTGATGCTCCAATATTTGAAAGCGTGCCAAAGTAGAAAGCGTCACAGCCTGGCCGTGATGGCCATCACGACCGTGACGCGAATCCTGATCTATAAAGGAGCATGAGCAGAACAGAGGAAAAAGAGTTTTTGAACCCTAAAATACTCTCTGAACCAGGGGCAGTGGCACAAGTATTTCATGGAGTTTCTCTTCCTTTTCATCTCTATTTCTTTTGTTGTGGTTATGATCATGAGTGACTAAACTCCCATTGTTGGGGTTAGGGTAGCTATTTCTGAATTCTCATGTATATGATTTGATCTTGTAATACAGTTTTTATTTCTTTATGAGTGATTGATTTTCTATGCTTAATGCTTGTTGTGGCTAGCACCCCCATGACTCGATTAGCATTTTGATATGCAATCGGAAAATTCGTATTAGAACCGGAACTGAGATCAATCACCTAGTAACCCTTGCATCTAGGAATAGAGTCTGGTTTACTAGTAATCGTGTAATCCCTAACCTTAATGCAATTTCATTAATCTAGGCCACCTAAGGAATTAGGGTCTATTAGTGGAATTAGGCTCTTGTCATACGAGGAATCGGGGCTTGAGTAATTTAGTGGATTGATTGTCATACTTGAAGTAGAAACTATTTATTAATCATGTCATTGCATGGGGATGAAGTTTAGTGAACCTAATCCCATCGTTGTTCTTATATTTGAAGAATCCTTTTAACTGCCTCCCAAGTGTTCGACATAAATACTCTAAGAAATTTTTCTCTTATTTTGATTGTTTTAGATTTAAATCTTGTTTGGGCTTGGTATTTACTATCGAGCTCCCTTCAATCCAAATATTAGCTTAGATGATAATCGATTCGGTACGTGCTAGTACTTGTCACAGTCCTCGTGGGAACGATAAACGGTCTCACCACCGTATTACATGCACTACTGGGTATACTTGCCTATATTTTAGTCTAACAAGTTTTTGGCGCCGTTGCCGGGGACTGCGTTTCAATATTAGCATACCCATTTCGGTTACTAATTTAAGCAAAAACAAAAAAAAATTATGTGGTGATCCGTTTGCTGTCAATTTTTGTGTTTTGGTTTGCTGTCATATTTTTCTGCTATATTTACTGTTTGTGTGCTGACTTTTACTACTAACACTCTTGTTTGCTAGACTGTTTGTGTATGCGAGGTACTATCCCAGCTGACCAACTCCTCCACGATCCTGAGATTGAAAGAACAGCTAGGAAGAATCGAAGGCAAGTAAGAGAGCAGAAACTGTTAGAACAACAAGAAGAAGAACAAGAGACTTCCACCTCTCAAGTGCATCAAGAAGAACTCAGAATGGCAAACAATCGTGAAGGTGCTCCACCACGGAGGACACTTGGTGACTATGCCAATACAAATGTCAATTGGCATGTCACTAGCATTGTGAGGCCTCCAGTGAACTGCAACAATTTTGAAATCAAGCCGGCTCTCATCAATATGGTTTCACAGAATCAATTTGTCGGGTTGGAGAAATAAGATCCTAACAGTCATGTGTCCAACTTCCTGGAGTTGTGTGATACGGTGAAGATAAATGATGCCTCCGATGATGCAATTCGCCTAAGGTTGTTCCCTTTCTCTCTGAGAGATAGAGCCAAGTCTTGGCTCCAATCTCACCCAAGGGGGAGCTTCACTACATGGGATGACCTAGAGGCAAAATTTCTGGCAAGGTTCTTCCCCACCTCAAGATTTGTGAAGACAAGGGGTGAAATTATAAGCTTTGCCCAACAAGAAGGTGAGACTCTTCATGACACATGGGACAGGTTCAAAGGCTTACTCCAAAGATGTCCAAATCATGGGTTTGATGATCTTACTCAAATGCAAACATTCTGCAATGGACTCAGGCCGTCAACCGGGTATATGTTGGATGCCTCAGCTGGAGGGTCCATGAACACAAAGACAGCAGAGGAAGCACATATTTTGATAGAGGCTATGGCATCGAATGACTATTTGATGCATCATGATCGGGGTCCCACATCAAGAAGGGGAGTGTTGGAGTTAGATTCACAATCTGCACTTTTGGCTCAAAATAAACTCATGACACAACAAATGGAGTCCATTACCAAGCAACTCGCTCAACTCCCACAACAACTCCAAACTGTTCAAGGGACAACCATGCCACCTCAACAGGTAATGAGATGCGATTTTTGTGGAGGAGATCATGATAATGGAAGATGTGAGGCACCACCTAGTTCCCATGAGGAAGATAATTATATGGGGAACTATGGGCGGCCAGGCAACAACCAATACTCCAACAACTACAACCATGGATGGAGGAATCAACCGAGTTTTGGTTGGAAACAAGATGCCGGACAAGCAAGCAAGCTTCAACCCACACCACCGCCTCAAGACCGGACTTCTATTCTGGAGAGCACCATCAATCAGTTCATGCAGATGCCCATGTCAAACCAGAAAAACACTGATGCTTCTATAAAGAACTTGGAGGTTCAAGTTGGACAGATTGCAAAGCAACTAGCTGAGCAATCTAGCAGCAGTTTTTCAAGTAATACTCAAACTAATCCTAAGGAGCATTGCAAGGCTATTGTGTTGAGGAGTGGTAAAATCCTTGAGGAAGAGAGTGGTGAGCCCTTAGTGAACAATCAGAGAGTTAATGAAGAAACAGAGGTGAATGCTGAAAAAACTGATTTGAATAAGGAAAAAGGCAAAGAAGTTGTAGTAGAGGAGGAAGAAAAATACAATGAAAAAGACAAGAGGGAAAATTTAGTAGATGAAAATTCGATTTTGAGGAGAACTAAAAGTCAGATTTTGAAAGATGGAGACAAGCCTCAAGTGATCCCCTCTTATGTGAAGTTGCCCTATCCTCATTTGAGCAAGAAAAAGGAGAAGGAAGAATAGTTTGCCAAGTTCCTTGACATCTTCAAGCGATTCTGAGATCAACATACCCTTTGCTGAAGCACTAGAGCAGATGCCAACCTATGCAAAGTTCATGAAGGAGTTGCTCACAAAGAAAAGAAAATTCAAAGAAGGTGAGACTGTTGCCTTGACAGAGGAGTGTAGTGAGATACTTCAGAGGAAGCTACATCCAAAGCTGAAAGATCCTGGTAGTTTTACAATCCCTTGCACTATTGGGAGTGTTGCTATCGGGAAGGCCTTATGTGACTTGGGAGCGAGTATCAATTTGATGTCACTTTCAATTTTGAACAAGCTTGGAGGTGGTGAGGTGAAACCAACAAGGATGGCATTGCAACTAGCTATCAGATCAATCAAGCGTCCTTATAGTATTTTGGAAGACGTCTTGGTTAAAGTGGACAAGCTTATCTTCCCAGCGGATTTTGTGATATTAGACATGGAGGAGGATGCATAAGTTCCACTTATATTGGGGAGACCCTTTCTTGCAACCGGACGTGCTTTGATAGACGTACAAAAGGGCCAGCTTCGACTCAGAGTGCAAGATGAAGAGGTTACTTTCAATGTGTTTGAAGCCATGCATCGCCCGAGTGATGAAGAGAATTGCTTCCGCATGGATATTGTGGATGTGGTGGCCAATGAAGTCCTTGCACAGCATCACACTTCCTCTACTCTTGAGAAGGTAATTATGAACTCTATTGAAAATCTTGATGAAGAAGAAGAGAAGGAATTAGAAGACTGTTTGTGTGATTTGGAAGCTCAACCCAAGCAACTTGCTGTGAACACTAAGAAAGAAGATCTCAAGAAGGATGAAGTCCAAGAGAAGCTCGAGTTGGAGCTTAAACCTCTACCTCCCCACTTGAAGTATGTCTTTCTTGGTGAGAATGATGAAGACCTTGTCATAGTAAGTAATGTACTGTCCAAATTGGAAGAGGAGAAACTTGTAAGGGTGCTTCGAGAGCATAAGACAGCTATCAGATGGTCCATATCAGATTTGAAAGATATTAGCCCCACGTTTTGCACGCACAAGATCATGATGGAGGCTGAATTTAAATCGGTGGTCCAACCGCAGAGGAGGCTCAATCCTACAATGAAAGAAGTGGTGAAGAAGGAGGTGTTGAAACTCCTTGAAGCTGGAATGATATATCCGATTTCCGATAGTGCTTGGGTGAGTCCGGTACAAGTGGTTCCAAAGAAAGGTGGCATGACCGTCGTGCACAACGAGAAGAATGAGTTGATCCCAACTAGAACGGTCACCGGTTGGCAGATGTGTATAGATTACCGGAAGCCTAATCAAGCTACTAGGAAGGATCACTTCCCACTTCCAATCATGGACCAGATGTTGGAGAGGTTGGCGGGGCAAGCTTACTATTGTTTCTTGGATGGTTATTCGGGTTATAACCAAATTGCGGTTAACCCGGAAGACCAAGAAAAAACTGCTTTCACATGCCCGTTTGGAGTTTTTGCCTATCGGAAGATGCCTTTCGGTCTTTGCAATGCGCCTGTGACATTTCAAAGGTGCATGCTTTCCATTTTTTCTGATATGGTAGAAAAATACATTGAGATTTTCATGGATGATTTTTCTATTTTCGGTTCCTCTTATGATAACTGTTTGTCTAACCTTGTTGTTGTGTTAAAGAGGTGCATGGACACCAATTTAGTTTTAAATTGGGAGAAGTGTCATTTTATGGTGCAGGAAGGCATTGTGCTTGGGCACAAAATTTCAGCCAAGGGGATCGAAGTGGATAAATCCAAGATTGAAGTGATTGAGAAACTACCTCCACCAGTGAATGTCAAGGGTGTGAGGAGTTTTCTTGGGCATGCAGGCTTCTACCGGCGGTTCATCAAGGACTTTTCAAAGATAGCCAAGCCGTTGTGTAGCCTTTTGAACAAGGACACCCCATTTCTGTTTGACACTGCTTGTCTTAACTCTTTTCAAATTTTGAAAGACAAGTTGATTACTGCCCCCATCCTTGTTGCACCCAACTGGGAGTCACTGTTTGAATTAATGTGTGATGCCAGTGACTACGTAGTTGGGGCAGTTTTGGGGCAGCGAAGGGACAAGTTTTTCCATGCCATTCACTATGCTAGAAAGGTTCTCAATGAAAACCAAGTTAATTATGAAACAACTGAATAAGAGTTGCTAGCCACAGTGTTTGCATTGGAAAAATTTTGTTCCTACTTAATTGGGTCACAAGTCACTGTTTTTACTGATCATGCTGCAAATAAATATTTGTTGACTAAGTTAGATTCTAAACCAAGACTCATAAGGTGGATTCTATTGTTGCAGGAGTTTGATTTAGTCATCAAGGACAAAAGGGGCAGCGAGAATGTGGTGGCTGACCACTTGTCTCGGTTAGTGAATGAGGAGGTGGCTGCTAAAGAAAAGGACATTCGGGATTGTTCCAGAGCACCTCACTTGGCAACAAAAGAAGAAGTTCTTCCGGGATTCCAACCATTTCATGTGGGATGATCCATTTCTATTCAAGGTTCGACCGGATGGCTTATGGAGGAGGTGCGTTAGTCAAGAGGAAGCAAGGAAGGTTGTGTGGCATTGTCATAACTCTCCATATGGTGGACATTACAATGGGGATCGGACAACTGCAAAGGTCCTCCAATCTGGGTTCTTTTGGCCCTCAATCTTCAAGGACTCTTACAATCATGTGAAGAGTTGTGACAAGTGCCAGAGGACCGGAAACATTTCAAAGAGGGATGAGATGCCACTGCAGAATATATTGGAGGTTGAGGTATTTGACTACTGGGGCATAGAGTTTATGGGTCCACTTCCACCTTCATTCTCCAATCAATATATCTTGGTGGCGGTGGACTATGTCTCCAAATGGGTGGAGGCCATTGCAACACCGCAGAATGATGCCCAGACAGTGATTAAATTCATCAAGAAGAACATCTTTACCCGGTTCGGTGTCCCAAAGGTTCTCATAAGTGATGGGGGATCTAACTTTTGCAACTCACAACTGAGAAATGTGCTGGCCAAGTATGATGTGAGGCACAAGGTGGCATCTCCCTATCATCCGCAAACAAATGGGCAAGCGGAGGTCTCTAACCGAGAGATTAAGAGAATTCTGGAAAAGACTGTGGCCGCTTCAAGAAGAGATTGGGCAAAGAAGCTGGACGATGCCTTGTGGGCCTACCGGACTGCACTGAAAACTTCCGTGGGGTTATCTCCGTTTCAGATGGTCTATGGGCGGGCATGTCATCTGCCCGTAGAGTTGGAGCATCGAGCCTTTTGGGCATTGAAGTTCTTGAATTTTGATGCTACTCTAGCGGGTGAGAAGAGAGTGAATCAGCTGCATGAGATAGAGGAGATGCGCCTTAATGCATATGAGAATGCAGCTATCTACAAGCAGAGAGTCAAGTCCTACCATGACAAGAAGATTGTGAGGAAGACATTTCAGCCGGGACAACAAGTTCTATCATTCAATTCCCGGCTGAGATTGTTTCCGGGCAAGTTGAAGTCTAAGTGGTCAGGACCGTTCATTGTCAAAGAAGTCTCACCTCATGGAGCTGTGGAAGTGGAGGATCTTACTTCAAAAAGGACCTTCAAAGTCAATGGCCAAAGACTTAAGGCCTACTTGGGTGGTGACATCGAGAGATTGATCTCAGCTGTGCGCCTTCATGATCCTTGAGGTCATCTACCCGTCAAGCTAGTGACGTTAAAGAAGCGCTTATTGGGAGGCAACCCAAGTTTTCTTTTCAGTTTCCTTTTGTTTTTGATTTTTCCCTCTTGAATAATTTGAGAAGATCAAGAGGATAATATCATAGATTAATAGGTTTGTTAAGTGTTTTCAGGGAAAGGAGGAAGGAGAAGCAAAAAGGGCAGAGACAACAAAGTCAGTAACCATCACGCCTAGGCCGTGACACTGGTCACGACCGTGATGAGCTAGAGTTGAAGATCATAAATGATTACGGCTCAACCGTGATCCCCATCACAGGCGTGATGGAAGGACCCTGAAGATCAGATAGCATCACGGCCTAGCCGTGATGGAAGTCACGGCCGTGACAGGCCACTCCTATGAACCAGAATGCATCACGGCCTGCCCGTGATAAGCATCACGTCCGTGACCCAATTTTCATGCAATTCCTTCTGACTAGCTTGTGAACCAGCACCCGCTGCCGCCTCGGTAAGTTGTTCCAATTTTTCTTTCCTCTCTCCAACTTGGTTATTTACATTGGGGACAATGTAAGTTGTTAAGCTTGGGGTAGGGGTATTTTTGCATTGTTCATGTTGCATTCATATAGTTTTGCATCATAGCTTTGCATGTTCACATGATTAGATTGCCCCTTGCCTAAGTTTTGCATCCAATTGTGGGAACTAAGTGCCAAATAAATTGAGATAGTGAATTTTTGAACCCAATTTTTTTCATTCTTGTGATATGACTGCAAATGAAAATGCTTTAGTTGATCTGTGATAGTTGATAATTAGCATGTGGTGCCGTAGATTTGTGTTTCTCACTGATTTTTGAACTATTAAAATGTGAGATTTTGAGCCAAAAGGGGTACTCACTAAATATACCCCGTTCTTTGTGTTAGAGTGTTATTCCTCTTGGATTGTATTTCTCTAGAACTTGACTTGAAACCGTTTTGAAGCGTAAAAATTTTTGAAAACATTTTTGAAAATGATTGAGGCACTAGGTATTTTTCCGGCCTTCTGAGATTTGAATGACTAAATGCTACCCCTTAGTTGCCCAATTTTGAGCCTACATGAATAAAATACTTTTCTTGGTACCTTGAAATATGTGGATGAATGATGCTTGATAAGGGACCTTCTAAATTATTACAAAAGGGTAAAAAGGTAGTTGAAAAAGTGTGGGATGAGAAAATCAGAAAAATATTTCTCTTGAGCTGAAAATCTCCCCTTCTCCAAATAAAAGAAAAATAAAAGAAAAAGAAAAATCTATGGAGAAGGGGATAACAAAAGAAAGTGAGAAATGAAATAAAAAGAAAGAAAGAAAGGTGGAAAAAGGAATCAAAACCCAAAAAAGGTATTTTAGAAGGTCATACTTTGCAATGCTTGATTGTGTTTAGCCCTTTTGAAATTTACCTTTCTTGACTTCCCCACCTAACGATAAATCCTATGGCCCCGTTACAGCCAAAGCAAAAGACCTCTTGATTCTTAATTGTTTTCATTAATACAGTAGAGATTTGGTTGATAGAATTCATTCCTTGAGGAAAGTGGAGCGAATTGTCTTATTTCCCTAACACTTGAGTGAGGTGAGAAAGAAATCCAAGCAAATGAACAAGCTTGGGGTGATATTCAGGTGAGAAAGAGAGCCCTAATCGGTGGGAATATGAGTCTAAGAAACCTAATCCTCTAATTGGACTTGAACTGATTGTCTCTTGTTGAATTATTTGAGATGCCTGTTACTTGGATTACTTGCGACTTGGGTTCTTGGTTCACTATCCGTAATCTGATTGTCTATATCTTCTGGCCTCAGTGATTGCTTGAGGACAAGCAATTGAATAAGCTTGGGGTGATTTGATAGAGTAATTTCACATCATAATTCCTGTACATTTTTGCATGCATTTTTCATATAGTTTAGGCATATTTGATTTGATTTTATTAGTTTTTACCTTGGATCGGGTGAGGCGGTTTCTTGGTGTTGTTTTGCAGGAACTTAAGGAAAAATGCCCAAGATTAGCCATGATGGAGCTTGGATGAAGACAGAGCTTTAAAAGTGAAGAAAATGACCCAGGCAGAGCCCATCACGGCCTGGCCGTGATGACCCTCACGGCCTGGCCGAGATGACCCTCACGACCGTGATCGAGCAATAATTGAGAGAAAAGAAAGCAAAAGTCAGAAGCTATCACGGCCTAGCCGTGATACCCATCACGGCCGTGACATGTTAATGGAGCCAGACCCTCTCTTGGCAAAATCTGTCACGGACGGCCATCACGGCCGTGACAGATCATTTGGTGAAGGCAGAAGCTATCACGGCCTGCCCGTGATGAGCATCACAACCGTGATGCTCCAATATTTGAAAGAACGCCAAAGTAGAAAGCGTCACGGCCATCACGGCCGTGACGCGAATCTTGATCTATAAAGGAGCACGAGCAGAACAGACGAAAAAGAGTTTTTGAACCCTAAAATACTCTCTCTGAACCAGGGGCAGTGGCACAAGGATTTCAAGGAGTTTCTCTTCCTTTTCATCTCTATTTCTTTTGTTGTGGTTATGATCATGAGTGGCTAAACTCCCGTTGTTGGGGTTAGGGTAGCTATTTCTGAATTCTCATGTATATGATTTGATCTTGTAATACAGTTTTTATTTCTTTATGAGTGATTGATTTTCTATTCTTAATGCTTGTTGTGGCTAGCACCCCCATGACTCGATTAGCGTTTTGATATGCAATTGGAGAATTCGTATTAGAACCGGAACTGAGATCAATCACCTAGTAACCCTTGCATCTAGGAATAGAGTCTGGTTTACTAGTAATCGCGTAATCCCTAACCATAATGCAATCTCATTAATCTAGGCCGCCTAAGGAATTAGGGTCTATTAGTGGAATTAGACTCTTGTGATCCGAGGAATCGGGGCTTGAGTAATTTAGTGGATTGATTGTCATACTTGAAGTAGAAATTGTTTATTAATCATGTCATTGCATGGGGATGAAGTTTAGTGAACCTAATCCTAGCGTTGTTCTTGTATTTGAAGAATCCTTTTAACTGCCTCCCAAGTGGTCGACATAAATACTCAAAGTACTTTTTCTCTTATTTTGATTGTTTTAGATTTAAATCTTGTCTGGGCTTGGTATTTACTATCGAGCTCCCTTCAATCCAAATTTCCGCTTAGATAATAATCGATTCGGTACGTGCTAGTACTTGTCACAGTCCTCGTGGGAACGATAAACGGTCTCACCACCGTATTACTTGCACGACTGGGTATACTTGCTTATATTTTAGTCAACACCCTTGACCCCATAGTTGTTTGTTATGATAAATGCTAAGTTTGTAACATGCCTATTTGTGATAAATGCCTATTATGTGTTTGTTGATATGTTTATATGAATAATTGGTATGTCAATCATGTATGCCCCGTTGATATGTTGACACCATGTTTAATTGGTTGTTTGATATGGGTGATTATGCCATGATAAAGTTGGTTGATTTGGTATGTTTATACCTGTTGGTTGAGGTTTGTGGCTTGAAGCCAATATGTTTAAAGAACCCTTAATTGGTTAAAATAGGGCTCTGGTTAATATGATGTTTAAGGGATTTATTCCCCAAAAATTGGTTATAAAACATGAACTGTTAGTAAAGGTGAGATTTACGCCAATGGTTTAGTGAAGAACGTTAGGAATGATTTAGGAGTGGTTTAGGGTGTTTTTGGTTAAAAGAATTTAGCAATAAATCTTTCCAGAACAGTACGGCCTGTCCAGGAGCACGACTGTGCTGAACAGGGAGCACGCCCTGCTCCCAGTTTGAATTCTGGAAAATGGCCGCGCATTAAGCATGGTCGTGCAGCCGAGGAGCACGACCGTGCAGATGAGCATGGCCGTGCCTAAAATGAAGCACAACCGTGCTCTACTTAAGTGGCAGCACGCCCGTGCTGGGGTTAAGCACTCCCGTTCTCACCCTCTGTACAGAGACTGCGATTAAAGGTTTAAAGGGGTTTTAATCCCAATCTCCCCAATAACATGATGATAAAATGATGAATCGATGATAAGGACTAGACAACTCGGTTAATGACTAATGAAGATAATTAATGATAATTGGATGTTTAAGTTTGTAATCGTTAGGTTATCGCAAGTTGATAACGTTGGTGCTTATTGGACAAAGTGGCCTCGATTCTTATTGGTGGAGGTGTTGATGATGTTAAGTCTTGGGTGCTTATTGGCCCATGCACGACGATGTTGATGAAGAAGTCTTGGGAGATTTTTGGCCCGAGCAAAGGAGGTGGTTGTTGTTGTTTGTTGTTGTGCCATGCAGAGAGCATTGGAACTGATGGTTGATGGTGAGGTTCGACATAGGGGAGATCGCTCGAGATTACGGGGATCTAGCCATCCACGGTAGGTCACCCGATGGTTTGGTGACCGCAACCCCTCGTGATGAGGCATTCGCGGTTTGATGCGTTGGCTATCCATGGGGTTCACCCAAGGTTTGGTGAACTACTGGTGTTGGTGCTTCTATGGCCAATAAGGATATGTAACTCCGAAGTCGTCCATCCCGAATTAGTTGGTTCCACATGCATAATGGAGTAGCGGAGTAGTGTTGCATTGCACCGCATATCATAATTGGTTGGTTTATGATGTTTATATGTGTATATGTATGCTTATGATGTTGTTATGCCATGATGTATGATCATCTTATTCCTATCTCCATGACGTGATTATATGTTTTCTTACTCCCCGTTTCTCTGTTTTCTGTTTGGCATGTATCGTTTTATGCAGAGGACGACGAGCAGCCAGGAGAGGAGTGACTCTGAGGAGCCACGACTCTTTAGTTAGGATTTCCAGTTTCAGTTGTTTAGTTTTATGCCAGTTTTCAGTTGTATTCCGAGGATTTTATTTTGAAACGGTTATACCATCTCTGTACGTGACATCGGGCTGGGTTATGTTTGCCTTAGTTTCATGTTATGTTTCTTTCAATTCCTTTAAACCTGGTTTTTATTTCCGCATTTTGTTGAATTAGTTATGTGGGACATTTCTACCCATGATCCTTTTTATTAAAGGACATATATTTTATGTTTTATCTTTATCTTTTATGCTTTATAATGTATGGGGTATCTGGGTGTCACATTTTGTGGTATCATAGCAGTTCGACCTTGTCCTGACGTGGTATGAGTCTGTTGTGAGTCTGTTGGGTGCTCTTGTTTGAATTGTCTATATTTATATAGACAATGTTACGTGGTACTAAGTACCTATAGTTCCGTTTTGGCTCGAATTTCTGTATTTGGTGGTTTGTCTTGAGCGATCCAAGAAGCCTGCGAGTGCTTCTTGTGCTTAGGAAGGCGGTTCTATTATCTTTTGATAATAAGAACTTTGCAGCTGATCTTGTGCGCTTACCTTTTAAAAATCGCTCGATGTTATTCTTTGAATGAACTTGTTATCTTCCAACCATGTTCCCTTCGATTGCTAGTATAAGACCATAGTTCTTAGAACTCCTGTGGAGTCTAAGGATCCAAGATTTCCCTCTGTCGATCGAGTTATGGCTCTTACGAAAGAAGAGGCCCAAGTCTACATAATGTTGTCTTCCCTGGAAGTAGAGAGCAGCCCTCCTGATGTCGCTAGCTTGCCTGTTGTGCGGGACTTTCCATAACTTACCCCTAGAGAGAGATGTTGAGTTCACCATAGACTTAGTGCATGGCACCGGGCCAATCTCTATAGCACCCTATAGAATGTCTTCTCTAAAGTTAGCTAAGTTAAAGGAACAGTTGGATGACCTGATGAAGAAGCAGTTCATTAGACCGAGTGTGTCTCCGAGGGAAGCACATGTGTTGTTGGTGAAGAAGAATGATGGTAGTATGAGGTTGTGTGTCGACTATCGACTGCTCAACAAGGTGACCATAAAGAATCGGTATCCCTTCCCTAGGATTGATGATCTCATGGACTAGTTGATGGGCGTTTGCGTCTTTTCTAAGATAGATTTGAGGTCAGGGTGCCATCAGATTCGGGTTAAGTCTGATGACATCCCGAAGGCAGCATTCAGAACGCGATATGGTCACTACGAGTACTTGGTTATGCCCTTCGGTGTGACCAATGCTCTTGCGGTGTTCATGGACTACATGAACAAGACCTGTCACCCTTACTTGGATAAGTTTGTGGTGGTGTTCATAGATGACATCTTAGTGTACTCCAAGAGCAAGGAGGAACACGAGGAACACCTGAGGGTTTTCTTGCAGACCCTTAAGGAAAAGAAGTTGTATTCTAAGTTGTCTAAGTGTGAGTTCTGGTTAGAGGAAGTGAGCTTCTTACGACATGTTATCTCTAAGGGTGGCAGAGCAGTGGACCCAGCTAAGGTAGAGACGGTGCTCTAGTAGGAAGCGCCGAAATCAGTAATCGAGATTAGGAGTTTCTTAGGGTTAGTCGGGTATTACAGAAGGTTTATAGAAGGTTTCTCTAAGATAGATTTACCTTTAACCCGTCTCACCAAGAAAGGACAGTTATTTGTGTGGGACTCTAAGTGTGAAGAGAGTTTCCGCACCCTTAAGGATAGGTTGACATCAGCACCAGTGTTAGTTTTGCCAGATCCTAGTGAACCCTTCGTAGTTTACTGCGATGCTTCTAAGAAAGGGTTAGGCGGTGTGTTGATGTAGAATGGTAAGGTAGTTGCTTATGCTTCTAGGCAGTTGAAAGCCCATGAGAAGAACTACCCTACCCATGACCTAGTGCTAGGAGTTGTGGTATTTACCTTAAAGATCTGGAGGCATTACCTTTATGGAGTGAGGTTTGAAGTTTTAGTGATCATAAGAGTTTGAGGTATCTCTTTGATCAGAAGGAGTTGAATATGAGGTAGCATAGGTGGATGGAGTTCTTAAAGGATTATGACTTCGAGCTGACCTATCACCCAGGAAAGACCAATGTGGTGGACGATGTCTTGAGTAGGAAAACCTTGCATATCTCCGCTTTGATGCTTGGGGAGATAGATCCGATTGAGGAGTTTAGAGACCTTAGTCTAGCTTGTGAGTTTACCCCTAAGAGTATCAGGCTTGGTACCTTGAAGGTTACCAACAACTTGATGGATCAGATTAGAGAGGGTCGGAAGCTAGACAAGTTTCTTTTAGACCAGCGAGAGTTGCTTGCTCAGGGTAGAGACCTTAGTTTTAAGGATTGCAGTGATGGTGTCTTAAGGTTTAAAGATAGAGTATGCATACCGGATGTTCCTGAGCTTAGAAAGTTGATCCTTGAGGAAGGACATAGGAGTGGACTGAGTGTGCGCCCAGGTGCCACCAAGATGTATCAGGACCTTAATAAGATGTTTTGGTGGCCTATGATGAAAAAGGACGTGGCCGAGTTTGTGTATTTGTCAGAAGGCCAAGATAGAACACCAAAAGCCTTCTGGTAAGTTGCAACCTTTGATTGTCCCAGAATGGAAATGGAATAGTATCTCCATGGATTTTGTGTCTGGACTCCCTAGGACTCCAGCTGGTTTTGAGGCTATATGGGTTGTTGTGGATAGATTGACTAAGTCTGCCCATTTCATCCCTATGAACATGGAGTATCCTTTAGAGAAGTTGGACAAGCTGTACATCAAGGAGATAGTTAGGCTTCATGGTGTACCCTCCAGCACTGTATCAGATAGACATCCGAGGTTTACCTCTAGGTTCTGGGAGAGTTTGCAGCATGCTTTAGGGACAAAGCTTAGGCTTAGTTCAGCATATCACCCACAGACGGATGGCCAGTCTGAAAGGACCATCCAGTCCTTAGAGGACTTGTTGAGAGCTTGTGTGCTATAACAGTTTGGTAGTTGTGAGGAGCTGTAGGACACCCTTGTGTTAGAATGAACCTGGTGATAATGTGGTACTAGGACCTGAGGTAGTGCAAGAAACAACAAAAAAGTGAGGATGATTCAGGAAAAGTCGAAAGGGGCACAAGGTAGGCAAAGGAGCTACTATGACAAAAGGAGGAAGGCACACGAATTCCAAGAAGGTGATCATGTGTCCTTGAGAGTTACTCCAACGACTACGGTTGGTAGAGCGATGAAAGAAAGCAAGCCATCTGTTATTAGGAGATCCGAGTCTTTCCTACCTTGGTGAACAAGTGCAGAATCTTCGAGGATGCTTATGAGGCCAGGATCGCAAGCTGCAAAATTTCAGAGATCCAGTGCAGTAAGGACGAAGATCAGAAGAACGAGGTGAGACAACGTCTAACCCCCAGTCGGCAGAGACTTCAAGCAGAATGGCAAGGAATCACGGTTCTCACCAAGTAAGCCTAAGGATTGGGGTTCTCCTAAACATGTCAGATGTGGAAAACGTGGAGAAGGTCACTATACCCATCAATGCAAGGAGACGAACATCATCTGTTTTAAGTGTGGCAAGTACGGTCACCTCAGCCGGAACTGTAAAGGAAAAAAGTCAGAACCACAGAGTACTAGCAGGAATCAGAGTGCGCAACAGAAGCGTAGTGGAGCTGGAGCCTCCAAGTCCGTTAACTCAACCCAAGGTATCCGCCTAATTGGTGAAAGTTTAATCAGTTAAGGTGATAGAAATTTTGAGGACGAAATTTTTATAAGGGGGGTGGAATTGTAACACACCATTTTTCATAAATAAGCTTAATGCATTTATATATATTATATATATGTTTGCATATTCTTATTAGGTTGTTTTTGATGTCTAAGTTCATGTTTGAGAAAGTTTAGCCTTAGAAAGGTTCAACCCTTTTAGAGTCCTAGTAACCTGTTTCATCGTTTTGGACATATCTTGAGTTCTAGATGTCCGATCGAGGTGATCTTTGTGGCTTTGGAAATCTAAGAGAATTATCTACAAGATCGTCTTTCTTGTGTTTTTTCCAAATCGATCATCTATGTGGTCTCGCAAGGAATTCTTTCACAGCCCCATGCCCAGGAGTTGAGCACGGTCGTGCGGAACAGGGAGCAAGACCGTGGTCAGTTATCATAGTCTATAAATAGAGCAGTTTCGTGAGGGTTACGAGCCAAGCCCTATTTTGGCACTTTGGGCAGCTTTTGTGGGGCAAAAACCTCTTCCCCCTTCCACCCCATGAACCCCTTTTATGTCATTGGTGTTCTTGCTCTAGTTTTGGGAGATCTTGGTTGGTCTGTGCCAATCATAGAAGGTAATGGTTCTTTCCCTCTTTAGTTCCCTTTCTTGTTTTTGATTTGGGAACTAATTGGTTAACCTTTTGTTTGACCAAGGCTTGGAAAGCTAGTCAAGCCGCTTGAGGGAAACGTGTTGGTTCTTCGTTTGGGTTGCCAGTTTGCTTTCGTTGGTTGGAATCTTCATACCAAGTATGGGGAGAAGGATAGTATAATCATTATTCAAGGGGTAGTGTAATATGAGGGGTTCCATGACCACATAGTTGTTTATTATGATAAATGCTAAGTTTGTAACATGCCTATCTGTGAATAACTAGGAATGGTTTTCTGAATTATTGAATATTTTCGTATACTTGTTGCCCAGGACATTTAGTAGAAGGCCAACTCGAGGGTGCTAAAGGAGGTTTTAGCCCACGGGTTCCTGATTACGGAGATGATCCGCAGGGCAGGCATGCCAGTGACTGATGGGGTAGAGAAGATTCCCCGTCAGCCGATTGACAAAGAGTAAATACACCGCCACAGCTTTGCTGAGCCTGTACCTCCCAGGAGACCAGCATGACAGCCGCCTCAGAGGCCACAATCATTGGATATGGTTTTGTTTTTGCAAAACCAACAGGCAGAGAGGAGGTCCCATGAGGTGCTAAGGGAGTTCTTCAGAGAGTTATCATTGGCTCAACAGGAGGATTTGGCACCTCGGCTTAGGTGGCAGGATTATCCTGGTGACCACGATGCTATGCCACAGGGTGGTGCCCGAGGTACCAGCAGAGGATGAGGCAGCAGCAGTAGCTCAGCAGGGTGACCCGGTGGATGATATTGACTTCGAGTAGTGATCCGGGCCCCATCATTACCAGTTCCCCAGTTAACAGTTTCATTCCCTAGTTCCCCGAGTTCTAGCTATGTTGTTCTTATTCGATATGGTTGTATATTGATAGATAGCTAGAAACTCATACTTTGATTGTGGTTACTTTGTGCACTATTTCTGACTCGTATATATATCTTGTGGTGCATGTTTAGTTTAGTTTTTCTTTTAGATTTTAAATTTTTTATTATATTATTGACCATTGTTTTACTTGTGGATAATTCGATGCAATTCACAATCTCTCCGGACCACCCCAAATTCAAAAACATCAAAGATGCGATCCAAGTTAAACGAATCCCATTCCCGGAAATTGAAACTTTAACTCATAATCAAAGGGAAAAGATTCTAATGGGTTCATATCCAGGATTCGATTCATCGCGTTTGGAATATTGTCGGGGTGCGAATGAGTATTCAAGGATTGAGATTAATAAGGATGTTGAAAGGAGAGCAAAAGAATTTATACCGTGCATTAGTGATGGACATAAATGGTATGCTGAGTTGATCGAAAAGAAGATAAGGAAGCCAAATGTGATCCCGTTTCCGGATGTAGAGAGCAATACCGAGGAAGAAGTGGAAAGATGGGATTGGACTTGGTTGTAAACTCTCAAGAGCGTGAATGACTATGCACGGCTAAAGATGGAAGAGGCTAGATTTGCTAAGCTAGCATTGGAAGGAAATCCAGAAGAAGAATCAAAAGTGGAGGAAAAAGAGGAGTCCCCTCGAACTCCTTGAGCTAACATTTCTCGAACTCATCTCCTCTCGTTTTCTTTTCTTTCTTTCCTTTCTCTCTCCTAATCTATCAATTCTTGTTTTCTTGTGAATAATTGGTCAATAAGAAAAAACATAGCGTCATTGAGTCAAGTTGGTAAGTTTGTGGATTAAATTGAATGCAACTTGGTTGAATGCAATAGTTTTTGTGAAAACCACATTGATGAACCCCTGTCGATGTTTTGAAAGTTCAAATCCCCATGTGAAAATCGAAAATAAGAACTTAAGATTTGTGTTATGATTGCATGATTTATAATAAGTTTAGAGTGAAGGGGTGCACATTCCAGGAATTGTATCTCGGTCAAACAAGTTGCGAAAATAACCGGGTGAGAATTTGAGCCTCCTCCATTGTTTTAATTGAGTGAATCACGTTAAGTGGCATTTTTCCCGGATTTGCTTGAATCTCTTCATGGTTTGCATATTTATGTGTTGCATCATATGATCTAGACAATTTTTCTTTGAATTAGCTACTTACCCTAAATGAACCAACCTTGATGCATGTTCCCTAATTAGCCACATTGAGTCTTAAAGCCTATTGTTCTTTATGACCTTAAGATACAAGCCTTTAATCTGGAAAAACATGATATCCCAATCCTTGGATTTAGGAGAGCATGGAATTCTTAGCAATGTAAGTGTTGTTTGGAAACTAAGTTTGGGGTGGCTACAAGGTTTATCATGTTATTTTGGTTGAGAAAAAGAAAAGGCAAAAAGTTTTTAACCAAAGGCTTAAGAGAGAGAATGAAAAAAAAAATGCCAAAAAGGACAAAGCGAAAAAGATGTGAAAAAGGAAAAGGGTAGTAGCCACCCAAAGTAAGAAAAAGAGAAAATGAACTGAGTGCAAGATCAAAAAGTACAAATTGCACATTTCACGCTCTCATAAATCTTAGGGACCTAGCCTTGATCCTTTGAATATCTCACCTTGAGCCAGGCCACATTACAACCTTGGAAAGACATTTTGATGGTTCATACGTGTTTTTGTGGAAGCTATGTTGAGATGAAAATCAAATCTAAGGAAAATGCACTTAACTGTGAAAAGAGTGAAAAATTCTATAACCTAGACATATTGAGCGGAATAGTGAATTACTAAATGCCCTTTGTGGGGAAGGCAATTGTTTGAATTGGTGATCTTCATTTTGTGTGTATGTTGGATCCCTTGCTTAGAGTAATGATTGCATTGATAATGAGTTTCTTGCTCAAAAGTAGATGCATGTGGGGGATTATTATAATGAATAATTTGGGGGGGGGGGGGGGGGGATAAATTTGAAAAAGAAATTATACCCAGTACATGAAAGCTCGGTTAAATTTGATTGAGTCCATGAATCTTACCTTGTTTTGAGTCTTTTTTGACTTTTGGTTTGCTTGGGGTCAAGCAAAGTTTAAGTCTGGGGTATTATGATAAGCCTCCAGCTTATCTAGTTTTATAGCTAGAAATGCTAAGGTTTTTATGCCAATTGAGCGATTAAACTTCGCTAATCACCCAAATTTGACTTCTTTTGTCCCTAAGCAACACTTTGAATCTCTTAGATAGTTTTCAGGAAATTTTAGTTAATTCTGAGTCATTAAAGCATTAAAATGCTACTTTTACATTTTAGGTTAAAAGTGAAGCTCGAGGAAGCTAGGAAAATTGAAGAAAACATGCTTAAAGGCAAAAAGGCAGATTCGCTTCGCAAAGGATGCTCGCCTCGCGAGCCAGAGGAAGAGATTAAGAAGGAACAGGCCACCATTCAGGCTCGCCTCACGAGCCAGAAGCAGAAAAGCTGAAGATCATTCAGGCTCGCCTTGCGAGCACTGTCTCTCATCGCGAGAATTCCATTTTTGAACTAGAGCCAAACTTAAGGCTCGCCTCGCGAGCCCTTGCTCTCCCAGCGAGCGCGCGTAGAAGCTTGCTTTGGTGTAGGTTGGAGAGCTTTTGATAGAGACCTAATCCTAGTTTCTTTGGAGATGCATCTCCGACTGTTTTGTGTAGTTTGCTTCTTGTTAGGATGATTTCCTTCTTTTCTTTTGTTTTGGTTATTGTTACTATGTGGAAATAATCCTCTTTTCTGAGGAAACGATGAAGCCGCTCATGACGTACGGCATAGTTATTCCAATGTGGTGATTTCTTATTCCCTTCTCTTGATTTCTTGTTTCCTAATTATGTTTTTAATGTGTTGATCAAAAAGGGCCATTGGTTAACTAGTCTAGTGCGTTAAACCGGAAGGAGATTCGTGCTTAGGACTTGGGTTTGGAATACCAATTGAGTATGGCTAGGAATAGAGTAGGAGATTGGCACAATCGCGATAGGGAGCCAAGAACTTAATATAATCTAACTGTTGGTTATCGGATCGGAAGATAGGTAATTTGCATGTTCAGGTAATTCCTTTTGAACATCGGAAGAGACTTTAGGATAATTGAGGGTTCCAATTGGCAAAGAAATTGAACATAGGGATAAGAGAATAATCACTTAGGTAGCTTGCATGATTGGGTAGGTGGATTCATAACAAACTACTTGTTGACTTGGTCAAACTGCTTTGAATTAGCTTGAATTTTGGTATAATTGGTCGCCCAATCGCTGTGTTCAATCTCGGTAACTACTTACTGTGTTTTATTACTTGCTTCGATCCGGTACACTTGCCGGAGTCCCATTAGTGGCAGATTGAGTTTGATAATTATGGGGAGGCTATTGGCTCGCATGCTAATGATTTTTCTAGTTTGTTGGCTGTGCACTACTACAGAAAATGCTTTTAATAGCGCACATTCAGTAGCGTTTTTTAGTAAAACGCTACTGAAAAAGAGGCGGAGCACATTTAGTAGCGTTTCCTTGAGGAAGCGCTATCTTTGATATACTCTAAGACAACGCTTCTCTAAGAAAACGCTACTGAAAGTTGATGTGTAAGAATAGATAGCGCTTCCTCAAGGAAGCGCTACCTATTCCTTATATATAGATAGCGCTTCCTTAAGAGAGCGCTACCTATTCCTTACATATAGATAGCGCTTCCTTAAAAAAGTGCTATCTATTCCTTTACCCTAAAAATTAAATTGTTCCCTCCCTGATTTCTCAAAACTTCGCGCGATGAACCCTCCCCCACCACTGACCCTTGTCTCTCCCTCCTCGAAATCGTTCTCTTCCCTTCTTCCCCCTCCGATTCCCATCCTCCAACTTGCCCCCTCAGTCACCCACCAAAACGACACCGTCTCACCACCAACCCCTACAACCCCAACAACCACTCTTCATCTCCTCCCAACCTCTCCTCCCAAACATTAACCCTCTCATCATCGTCATCAGCGGCCCCAGCGGCGTCGGCAAAGACGCCCTCATCACCCGCCTCCGCCTCTCCCGCCACTCCCTCCACTTCGTCGTCACCGCCACCACCCGCCCCATGCGCCCCGGCGAGGTCGACGGCCAGGACTACCACTTCGTCACCAAGGACGAGTTCCTCTCCATGGTGAAGAGGGACGAGCTTCTCGAATACGCGCTGGTGTACGGGGACTATAAAGGGGTTCCGAAGCAGCAGATTAGGGAATGCATGGCGAAAGGGTATGATATTGTGCTTAGGGTTGATATTCAGGGTGCGAATACTCTGAAGAAGGTTCTTGGGAAATCGGCGGTGTTTGTGTTCTTGTTGGCGGAGAGTGAGATGGCGATGGTGGAGAGGTTGGTGGATCGGAAGACCGAGACCGCGGAGTCGTTGTTGGTGAGGATTGCCACTGCCTGGGAGGAGGTGAAGCATGTTAAGAATTTTGATTATGTTGTTGTCAATGCTTGTGTTTAATTTTATTCTCTTTCTTTCGGACTTCAAACCCAAATCCCTGCTCCCTCGTTTCTCGTCTCTTGTGCCGCCATTGTAGGGACTCAAATAGTGTTCACTCCAGACCTTGCGATCTCCTCCACGCCCCTGTTGGTCGTTGGTCCTCGTTCCTTCCTACAAGCAGCGTACGACTTCTCTTGGTCTTCTTCTCTCTTTGACCATACCCATTGGCGTAGGTGCTTCTTGTGGTGAGGTTCTCATATTTATTAACTTGTTTGCTTCTCACTTTGATTTGAATTTGTTTTCTTTTTCTTTTTGATGGGTTTATGGTGTTTGTACATTCATAAATTTGAAATTATTAAGTGGTTCATAGTTCCCTAATTCTAATTTGAAATAAAATGCATTTCTCTATAATGCATATCACCTGTTTGATAAAATTTCTCAATATTGTTGCTTGCTGTTTTTTCCTTCTAAACTTACTTGCCATCTATACTTATCCATGTAAAGCTTATGCATTCTTATTCAATTTTGGTAATGTGGAAATTTTCTCAATTATCTGAACCTTTTAATCTTAGTTTAAAAATTATGGTCTACTGGAAGTCTGGAACAATTTTCATAACTGGAAGTCTGGAACAATTTTCATTTGAATTAGAATTAGGCTAACATATCTAGCTCCATTTGATGCATGTCATTTGAGATTCTAGTTCCTCTACTTGAGTGCCAACGCAAGCTGTGAAACGTTAAGCTATTGTTGAGAATTGATTAGCTATTGTTGAGAGTCCACTATTTAGATTATGTTGTATCCACATGTAAATTAGAATTTTGTTCTTTGTTTGGTACATGTGTACTTGATTTTCATTTGTCATGAATGATCTTTTCATATCACTTATGAAGCCCATAAGCAATTTATTTTGTTCTGGTTTAAAATACTTGGTTTTATTTTTAGTTTAAACACTTCCGATGCTCATTGGAATATGTAGCTAGCATGGCTTCTTAGCAGATCTGTTTCACTCCTGGTACATCTACTCATTTGTGTTCCCACTTTATCGCTGTTTTCAACTTCTAAGATAGGTTAATTTTCTGTAAGAGACTGACCAATTCACTTTTCGTTTTCTTTTTGGGGCATAATTTGAACTTTGAAGTGAAGATTGCATTTGTTTTGAACATTCGATGGTGCTTTATATCAACCATTTTATAGGTGAAATAAAGGTTGGTGACCTTATTTGAGAATTCGATAGTGGCTCTATCTGCATTCTTCAGGATCTCTTTGGCATTTATTTACCTTTTAGTTTTTAGTTTATAAATTGATTCATTGCCTTTTTTATTGTGCCCTTTGTCCTCTGGTTCTATAGCCTTTTCAATGGTCAATGGGTTCAAGATAAGGTGGAAGTTTAGGTGGTGGGCAAACAGCAAAATGCCTTTGTCATGAGTCTATTATTGATCTTTGAGAAAGCTAAGGTCAGGCAAAGGAATGCTGAGTTTTCTATGATAGTCATGGAATTGAGTGGATCAAACAATTGTAAGATTTGAATTGGGTTCTATGTCAATTTTTGAAGTGGATCAATTTGGGGTTTAGCTTAGTTAAGCTGAATATTAATTTAACTGTTGTGGAAAGCATCCAATGTGATGTCATTGGGTTTTACTTTTATGTTTTGATTTGATGCTTCAGTAATATTGTGGATCTTGAGTAGTTGGATACTGTTATTTTTCGTTGTGAGGGAGGTTGGGCGATTGATGTGGTTTATGTGTTTGGAATTATATATATGCCCATTTTTCTAGTATGGATTCTGTTTTTTCTCTTACATACCAGGACAGGTGTCTTTGAACTTTGAGTTTGGTTTTATGGTGATTTATTTCTTATTTATGAGTTGGTCCATGTTAATTATTAAAAATATCTATAGTCTTTTAATGTGTTATTGAAATTTCTGAATTTTTAAATTCAATCACAATTGTCATCTTGTTGAAAAAATTAGGTGCATCATGAAGTAGAGCAAGTGTCGATATCATGTAAATTCTAGTAATTGAAAAATCACATAGTGCCAAATAATGATGATGAACAATTGATCTTCATGAACGTTCATTTAGATTGTTTTTTTTATCTTGGATTAAGACCCATGTTGCTTGGTCCACCAGAGTGAGCTTTGATTATGATGGATTTGTTGGGATGCACTCAAACTTTGTAACATTCATAATTACTATTTACCATATTCACAGCCTCACAATAATAGTTAGATCTAGCTGTCCTCTAAGTGTTAGTTGCTTGATTATTATTTTTTATGTTATATTATTGCTGATAGTGTTACAGCTGGTTTGACAACTACATCTGCTACACACAAGACAGACATTTGGATTCATGTTCCATAAGATGGTTATTTGTGTGGTTATGTGTGATGTCTCTCTCTAACACATGGTGTGAAATGAATATGCAGGAAATGGGGTTTTGAGAAGCTGGTGTATAAAGATGCAAAGAAAGGGATCAGGAGAGATAGGAAATATGCTGTGCAACCTCGAATCTTGTTTGCAACTGGGGTTCACGTGTCACATAACCTAGAAGGAAAGACAACTCACAAAACAGAAGGGAGGATCAAATATTTCCACTATCATGGAACCATAGCCGAAAGAAGGGAATCATGCAAAATACTTGTTTTGAACATCAATATACTTTTAACTTATCGGAAAAAAAAATATTGTATTTAAGCTTTTGTATGTAAATGTATGGTTTGTTGAGTTTTGCTAAGTACAATGGGATGGATAAACTGTTTAATGTCTTAGTTTTGCTAAGTGCATGTGAGAAATATAGAAAAACAATGTAAATAATTAAAAAAAAAGGGAGAATAGGTAGCGTTTTCTTGAAAAAACGCTGCCGAAAGTTAAAAATAGATAGCGCTTTAGACAGCGTTTTCTCAAGGAAGCGCTACCTATTCCTACTTTCAGTAGCGCTTTCTTGAAAAAACGCTGCCTAAAGTGACAAATAGACAGCGCTTCCTTGAGAAAGCGCTGCCTAAAGTATGTAATAAATTGTCTTATTACATACTTTAGGCAGCGCTTTCTCAAGGAAGCGCTACCTATTCCTACTTTCAGTAGCGCTTTTTTAAGCGCTATTGAATCTCTCCCACCTTCAGTAGCGGGTGAATAGATAGCGCTTCGAACCGCTACTAAAGGCCAAAAAAAAGCACTACTGAAGCCCTTTTCTGTAGTAGTGGTGCAAGCTAAAAGCCATGCTAGCACATTGATCGAGGAATGGGCTAAAGTACCCGAGAACGTGAAAAATCACATTTAGGAGTTACTCACGGTAAAGTAACTTTTAACCTCTTCGTTTGTATCTATTGTATTTAGGCATATTATCATTCACAAATTCATCTATTTTGTTCTGTAATATAGGTCTATTTTGATATGCCGAATACTACAGTTATGAAGAAAAAAGTTCTTTCACATGCTGCTAAGATTTTGACGAGGTTTAAGTCAACCCTGTCTAGTAATTACATCTTTGGAATGTAGGCCGACAAGTCTCCTACTAATGATTACCCTTTCCTTGATCGAGATGTGTAGGATCAATTTGTGCCGATCCGACGCTTTCCTGCCTATCTGGTTAGTTGAAGTTAAATTTTTTTATAATAAGCCAACCGAAATTTTTTTATTTAATTGAATTGACTACTTGCTATTTGTAATAGGAGAAAATGGGAAAGGCTCAGGGGATCCAGGAAAAAAAATGTCCACAAACACCATATATCTTGTGGTGG
Source organism: Sophora flavescens (assembly GCA_030762895.1). NCBI lineage: Eukaryota > Viridiplantae > Streptophyta > Magnoliopsida > Fabales > Fabaceae > Sophora > Sophora flavescens. The sequence goes on from CM061070.1 coordinate 108,589,110, forward strand.
CTATAAACTGGTTCGGCATAATATAATGGAGGCGAAGTTGAAGAAGAGACAGGAAGAAGCAGGAGATGAGGATACAATTATTGATCCTCCGACCCCCCACCCACCCACCCACACACAAACACACGGGGATACATGGATTGAAGGTCGAAAGACAAAGTTGGGGGTTATTAAATCTGAGCCAATGCGTTGTTGCTGAAAAGATTGTTAGTAATTAATATTTAATTCTACTTGAACTTTGTAACAAACATTTAGGTATCTTACACATTTTTTTGAATTTCGTCTTTGTAGGCTTCACTGAAGGAACAAAGCTCGCAAGGATCATTCGCTCCACAGGGTCGTCGGGATATCCTGGTCACTGCCCTAGACAAAGATGACCACCTTGACCGAGTCACTGGTGTTGGAGTGAAAGTGGGCATTCGGAAATTCCATGGATCATGTTCACATGAGTGAACCATGGGAGAACGGGAGCAGCTACTCACGGAGAAGATTAGAAAGGATGTCATCCGATCGCTTTTAAAGGACCCGGGGGACTCTCCGGACTCTTATATCATCTATGCAAACCGAAGTAAACCCAACTGTCCAACCTTCACATGTGAGTAAAAATGGGAGATGTCCAGGTCAACATGTGTTGGTAGATGATGATGAGGAGCGGGACAATGATGAGCTGGTGGCGTCGGTGGAGGCGAAGTTATTCATGTTCATTATATTAATTATGTCTTTCTCTATTTACAATTAAAATGACTTGACAATATTTAATAATTATTTATCTTTGTTAATTGTTTAGGATAATAACAAAGCCGGTGGTCGATCGGATCTGTCGTTGGAGAGGGGGAAGTCTCTTTCACCCCAGGTATTCATAATCATTCAATTATTACTTATGTTTTTATATTGTTTAGGATAATATTTACCCTTTATTCATAATTCTTTATATTGTTTGTTTAGGACAACGCAGCTCCATCGAATCCGAGAAAGAGTAGTATCCCGCCGATAGCTCGTCTGGCTGCATGGGTGGCGGTGTACCAACACGACGACTTTGATATTCCTTTGGAACATGATGGCACTGTAACTGACTTGTTTCCTCATTTTTATATCTCGGGGCGATGTGGGTGACGTACTCCATGATCGAGTATGGATAACCAATATGGTTGTTAGTGTTTGGTGCACGTACATACTTACATTTCAATATAATTTATTTATTTCAATATATTACGTAATGAACATTGACTAATTATTTCATTTCTTAGGTATCTGCATCGCCTTGCTATGACAAAGGGCATCCCGTCTAGTTATGGATTCTTAGACCCCACCCTCATTCAGGGTGATTTCTACATAACTGGCGAGTCCATCACCAGATACTTGCAATCCGTAGTATCTATTAGCCACACTGAGGTATATATGGCACCACTTCTCAGGAATGACCATTGGCAGTTCCTCATACTTTCTCCAGCACAGCATACAGTCATATTTCTTTGCTCGTTGCACTTTTAGTCGGACCCTCAAGTGAAATAGTATATTGATAGGTACGTAAAATCTTATTTATAATTTGTAACTTTTTCTTTTTTTTTTATTAAATATGCATGAACAAATCATTGACATTCATATATTTTTTATCATATTGCAATGATTGCGTGTAGCATTGCTTTCGCAAATGGTAAAAGTAGGAGTGTAAAGACAAAACTCAAGGCTACATGGATTATCCCAAAGGTAAGTAGCTTAATAAATAGTAATTATTATTATTATTATTATTATACTCATATATTATTTTTACTTGATATTGATTAATTTCAAATTGATTTGTAGTCTCGTAGACAAGTCGGCGATTGGGAGTGTGCCTACTATGTCATAAGACATATGTTAGACATTGTCTCCACTGGTATTAAAGATAAATGGTCGTAGGTAATAAATAGCTATATATATATATATATACATTCAGTTAATTAATTATATTCTATTTTTGTTATTGACTTAATTTAATTAATGTTGCATTAATTTGAACTTGTGCAGGCTTTCGACAATGAATCTAGCTTGACTTTTAAGGAATTCACAAGCTCGAGAGAGCAGTCTATAGAGTTCTTTTTTGAGTACGCTAAAGAGAAACAAATAGACTTAGATCCTACGGGTGCATTGTTTTAGTTACTCATAACATTATTAGATTGTGTATGATCATGACTTAATAAATTAGTTAAAAGATAATGATAACACTTGTAACAGTGGTTAAGAATATAACCGACATTACAAGTCACATATGACAGCGATTGTTGAGATATTTTTTTCTTAATTTAGGGGATTCTAATTCTTATGTAAAATAGGAAACTATAAATTAGGATATTTTCTTTCCCTTTTTTGTAGGCACAATAACTGAATGATAGCCTTAACTTTCTGTAATCATTGGCTATATATTCCTTGTACCAATTCTTTGAATAAACAAGAGAGAAAAATACTATTCTCTAATTTGAAACTTGGCATCAGAGATAAGTGCTTCCCTCCAATAAGACAATGGCATATGAGCTTCTATCAATAAGGCACAAACAACTTCCAACAAATGACGAAAAATACTATTACCTGAATTTGGAGTCACATAGCTCAACTCAATTACAACAGGCATTGACAGTGGACGGCCTTGAAGAAAAAGGAAGGAAATCTGAGATTTGGCTATGGCATCGACGTTTGGGACATGCTTCCTTTGGATACCTTATAAAATTGCTTCCTAAATTATTTGCAAAAATTGATGTATCAAGTTTTAAATGTGATGTTTGTGAACTTGCAAAAAGTCACCGTGTTTCGTTTCCATTAAGTATGAATAAAAGTTCAATTCCTTTTATGATTATACACTCTGATGTTTGGGGTCCATCCAAGGTGGCTACCTTAGGTGGATCACGTTGGTTTGTTACCTTTATCGATGATTGCACCAGAATGACTTGGGTGTGTTTGATGAAGTCCAAAAGTGAAGTAAATTTGTTGTTTCAGAGGTTCCATAAAATGATATGTACTCAATACAATGTAAAGGTGCGAGTTCTATGTAGTGACAATGGAGGTGAATATTTAAGTTCTGAATTTCGGAAATATTTGGAAGAAAAAGGAATTGTTCACCAAACTACTTGCCCCGACACACCTCAACAAAATGGAGTAGCTGAACGAAAAAATCGTCATTTGCTGGAAGTTGTTCGTGCCTTATTGATTGAAGCTCATATGCCATTGTCTTATTGGGGGGAAGCACTTATCTCTGCAGTATATTTGATTAATCGGGTTCCTTCTAGCACTAATGATTTTCAAACACCATTACAAGTCCTTACTGAAGCAGTTACTGCACCAGCTGTCCCAAACTTGTCTCCTCGTGTATTTGGTTGTGTAGCATATGTTCACCTCCATAAACATCAGCGTAGCAAGCTAGCTCCTCGTGCACTGCGATGTGTCTTTCTAGGATATGCTGCCCATCAAAAGGGATATCGATGCTATCATCCTCCAAGTCAACGAATCTTTGTTACATTGGATGTTGTTTTCCATGAAAACTCAATGTATTTTCTTTCAGAATCAGACCTTCAAGGGGAGCATCAAAAGGAAGTTCGACCCTAAGTGATGATCATGTACATGAGAAAATAGAATTGTGTGAAGAAATGGGTGGTAATATTGGTAGTGATGAGGAACCTGAAATGGAAATTATGGGCCCACTATCCTCTGAAGACATCACAGCATCACAAGAAAGTCAAGAAATGGAAGTAATTGGTCCACTCTCCTTTGAGGAATATGAAGCACCCCAAGAAATTGTAGTACCAAACCAATCGTCGGCTGAGGATGATCCTAATTTTGTGCCTGAATCATCCAGAAAACAGCTACCCCCACGACACAATAGAGGTATTCCTCAGCCCACCTATGAACCTGAAATTTCCGGTAAAGTTAGATATCCAATGAACCATTATGTGTCTAACCATCGTTTGTCAGAATCAAAATCAGTCATTTGCCAATCAATTATCTACTGTATTTGTTCCTAATAGTGTGCAGGAAGCCTTAATGGACCCAAGGTGGAGAGCAGCTAAGAATGAAGAGATGAAGTCCTTAGAAAAAAAATAATACTTGGGAACTCGTTGACTGTCCAACAGGAAAGAAAACAGTTGGATGTCGATGGGTTTATACAGTTAAATACAAAGCAGATGGTACGATAGAGCGTTTTAAAGCAAGATCGGTGGCTAAGGGATATACCAAAACCTATGGGGTTGATTATACAGAGACATCTGCACCAGTAGCTAAAGTCAATACAATTCGAATTTTGCTATCTCTAGCAGCAAACTTGAATTGACCCTTACAACAATTTGATGTGAAGAATGCCTTTCTTCATGGCGAATTGTCTGAAGAAGTCTACATGGACCTTCCTCCGGGGTGCAACATACCAAAAGCATATGATAAAAAGGTGTGTAGATTAAAGAAATCATTGTATGGATTAAACCAATCTCCAAGAGCATGGTTTGGTAGGTTCACAAATTCTATGAAAGTATTTGGTTATAGTCAAAGTAATGCAGACCACACTTTATTCTTAAAAAAACAAAAAGGTAAAATCACTGCACTTATTGTATATGTTGATGACATGGTAGTTACTGGGAATGATATGGAAGAAAGAAAAGCTCTCCAAAGCTACTTGTCTAAGGAATTTGAAATGAAAGACCTCGGCCCCTTAAAGTTTTTCCTTGGGATTGAAGTGTCTAGATCAACTAAAGGAATTTTCTTATCTCAGAGAAAATATACTTTAGATTTGTTAGAGGAGACTGGTATGTCAGCTTGTCAACCAACTAATACACCTGTTGAAGAAGGATTGAAATTATTTGTTGAACCAAATCAAGTTCCGGTTGATAAAGGGAGATACCAGAGGCTTGTAGGAAGGCTAATGTATCTAGCACACACAAGGCCAGATCTCACCTATGCCTTGAGTGTTGTGATCCAATTCATGCATAATCCCGGAGAGCAACATATGAATGCTGTTATGCGCATTTTGAGATATTTAAAATCTGCTTCAGGTAAGGGAATTATGTTCACAAAGAATGAAAATAATCAAGGTGTTAGTGTATATACTGATGCTGATTGGGCTGGATCTATAGATGACAGGAGATCTACTTCAGGCTACTTCACTTTTGTAGGAGGTAACCATGTTACTTGGAGAAGCAAAAAGCAGAATGTTGTTGCACGCTCAAGCGCAGAAGCTGAATTAAGAGGAATGGCACTTGGGTTATGTGAAGGATTATGGCTAAGACTTCTCCTATCAGATTTGGATTATCCACTTGAGCAACCAATTCGACTATATTGTGACAATAAAGTTGCATGTGACATAGCTCATAACCCAGTTCAACATGATCGTACCAAACATGTTGAAGTAGACAGATTCTTCATCAAGGAAAAATTAGATGAGAATGTATTAGAATTACCTGGGATTCGATCAGATGATCAATTGGCTGATATTCTAACCAAAGCAGTTTCAAGTCAAATTTTCTCGAAGACTGTGAGCAAGTTGGGCATGTGTGATATCTATGCACCAACTTGAGGGGGAGTGTTGAGATATTTTTTGCTTAATTTAAGGGATTCCAATTCTTATGTAAAATAGGAAACTATAAATTAGGATATTTTCTTTCCCTTTTTGTAGGCACAATAGCTGAATGATAACCTTAACTTTCTTTAATCATTGGCTATATATTCCTTGTACCAATTCTTTGAATAAACAAGAGAGAAAAATACTATTCTCTAATTTGAAACTGCGGTTCCTTCGAAAACCGTTGTTACAAGTTAACCTGTAACAACGGTTATAAAACCAACCGCTATTACAAGTTAACTTGTAACATTGCTATGATATTCAATCTGCCACTTGTAAAGGCGGTTGTCTCAATAATCGTTGTTACAGATATACTTGTAACATCGGTTGGAAAACCGACGTTATAAGTTAAACTTGTAACATCGGTTTAAGCAACGTCGCATCCAAAACCGACGTCACAAGTCACTTTTAACCGCTATAAAAAGTGCTTCATGAACTAGTGATTATCTTTCAATTTAAATACATAACATAATAAGCTATTTTTTATTTTTTTAATATATACAATTATATTAGTTGAATTATACTTGATGAGTTATTATCGTTCTTAATTTACAACAAAGGATTTTGTTTTCTGTATATAATTTAATATAATCGTAGCAGATCTGCAATTTGGCCAAAATCATTCTTTAAAATGTGATTTTCCAAAAGGGTTCAAGTATTTAGGTAAAACTAATCATAGATGACATGGAATTCTTGAAAGAGTTTTCACGTACTATTTGATTTGATGCCTTAAATAAAAATAATAACGTTAAAATAATAATTTGGTTCCTATAGTGTTGGGAAAATACACAATTTTTCTAAATCAGACTTGTGAAAAGTGAAATAAATGTGAAATAATAACATACAAAATTGATAACGCAGTTCAACCAATTAAACATATGTCTCCGGACTACTACAGATATTTTATTCAAAAGAGAAATATAAAAAGTGCTTACAAACACTTTCAACCTCTCACAACTTACAACCCAGAAACTTGAGATTTTCTCTCATTAAAAGATTTTATCAAAGCCTCAATTTTATCTCGTATTTGGAGTTATTATTTTTTCTATGATGAAGGCTTTTATTTATAGATACAAAAGATCCTCCCTTTACCACCTGCACGTTTTGACAACCAATTCTAATTGGTTTTCCAATTTTTACTCAATAAAAACTTTTATTGGGTTGTACAGCTATAGCCACCTCATTATACATTGTACCAACATATAGGTGACACGGACTAATCTCCCGCGGGAGTTTGTTCGGCACCTCGATGGTTGGCATCCCTCCCAACTGAGGTTTTTTCCATACCCAAGACTTGAACTCGAGACCTTGGTTAAGAGGCGAGAGACCTTTAACCACTCACGCCAACCTCAGTCGGTTCTTTTCCTCCTATTTGAAAATATCATAAAAGGTCTCCAGGAACTAAAAAATTGTACTAATTCAACCATAAAAAATTAATATCCCAATATATGCATTTAATGAGAAAGAAACATTTTCATCTATAAAAACCCTCTCGTTTGAGTCTAATATGTACTCATTGTGCTCTCTCAATTCCTTGCCCTAAATTCTACAATGAACAACAACAACAATAACTTGTACTTCAGCTCTGATGAGGTTTTCAACTTGCAAGCATTCATAGCTCATGTTGAGTCTCTTGTGGCTCATGGAAATGCTGCCACAAGAAGGCAATATTTACAAAACCACTTTAACTCTAGAGAGCTACCTTCAAACCGTTTGCACCCCACTTTTCACAGGCCAATGCTAATGCATGAAACCAGAAACTTTGCTAATAGCAGGGTTTTCCAAGCAGTACCACAACAACAACCTATGGTGATGGTGCCTCGTGCAAGTACAAGCTTGTTTCCTAATGCTGCTCGAGTTGTTGCACCACAGCTTGATGCACACCAAGCTCCAACTCAGCCAATCCACCAAGAGATGGAAATGGAAGTATCTCCAATTGATGGTACTAGGCCATATATCAACCTGTTGGACAAACCAATCATCAACAATGTTAATGAGATTAACATGAATGTTGGAACCCTCTTGGATCTGGAGTTGAAGCTCTAGAGCTTTCAAGGATTGCTACTTTTGTGTAGTGTATTGATAGTCTTCATGACACCGGTTGAAGAAATAATATTTTCATGATGTAATGTTTTCTGGAAACATTAGGTTGAAATAAAGTTTATGCACTATTATTATGAGTTAGTGTGTTTGTTGAGTCTTGTCTTAAAATTTTGGGCCTTTATTTATCAGTTAAATTATGTTTGTCATGAATAATATGTAAGAGTTCTATTATCTTGATTCTCATTTATGCTTAAAAGATGTATGTGAAAATTGAGAATGAGAGGGGAAGAAAAAGAATTAAAATGTCAACTTTGATTCTTAAATTATTGATATTTGATATAAGTATGGTTGCCTTTTTCCTTATGATTATTCTCTATCTTTTCAAATTGCAATTGCGATCATGGTCGTGTTACGAACCAACACAAGTCGATGTAATATGCAATTGCGGGATGTTTGCGACTGCGACCACATCAGGGGATACAGAGTGAGATCTGAATCCTTATCTTCTTTTTTTTTTTACTGGATTTCATATTATACATAGTTTGCGGAGAATATAAATAGATTTTACCATTAATCAAGATATCAATTTCAATTGAAACAAAATCTATCAACTCCGTTGAGGGGAATTACAGAATAAAAACAAAATCAACATCGGTAATCATTGTTTTGAATTGCGGTTGCGTTGCCGTTAAAGAAATTATGAACAATTATAAGAAAATACGGATAATATACCCATGATTGTAGCTTTTCCGGATAATAGGTGTGTCTTTTTGTTGTCGATTAGATCTATTGAAAACATGTAAAAGTTGAATGACAAACAATTTTAATTTCTTAAATTTTGAATTGGTAGCACTAAAGCCTTTCAGGGCACATCATTAAAGCTGAGTGATGAGTGGCTAGTCCAAAAAACCGAGAGATAGGTTTACCAGGTCGAATGTAGTTAGATGAGTGGCAGAGCCCAAAAACAGAGAGATAGGTATCGAACTCAACTTTGTCTTCAATTCTCCAAATTATTGAAAGATGATCCCCGATTTACACTTTAAAATCATTGATTTATTATATAAAAAATGAATAATAGAAAAGGTTTTAACAATCAATCAATGGTTAATTGTTATGGTGTTTTAATCTTCTATGTTAAGTGTGGAGGACCTTGGACTTTCCCATCTGAACTCATATATGAAAATTTATATTCTACATCTTAACGAATCAAAACTTTCGCACATATCTCAATTATTGAGAAACATGTAAAATTTGAATGACAAATAATTTTTATTTCCTAATTTTTGAAAGGGTAGCATCGTAGCCTTCAAGGCACAACATTATTGCTCTGTTTATTTGAGTGGAAGTTGTGAAGAGAGAAGCAGAGAAGAGAAAAATTAGAGAGAAAAGTGAAAGTTTTGTTGTTTGGTAATGGAGAGAGTATGTGGGGCTCTCCCAAAATTAAAATATCTTCTATGATGAAGAGAAAATGGAAGAAGGGTACGTAGAATATAGGGGTGCATTTACTTTTTTGTCCTTTCATATATTCTTCGTTGGCCAATGCCCATGGGATGTGTCTGACGCCTTCCCCACTTACTACGTATGTCTATGATTTTTATTAATTATATTATATAATAATATAATATAATATAATATGTTATATTATATATTATCTGAGATGAATATGTTTTTACAAGAAAAATCAAGTTTTTTTTCTCTTCTACTTCTCTCCTACTTCTTTCAATCAAAACAACCTAAAAATCTACTCATTTTCTCTTCTTTGTTACTTCTTCCCTAATCCAAACAATGCATAAATTTGAGCTATGAATGTGTTTAGTTCAAAAAATAGAGAGATGGACTGTCGGGTAGAACATAGATGAGCACTAGAGCCCAAAAACAGAGAGATATATGTCAACTCAGATATGAAACACCTAATTAAATAAATCAAAACTTTTGCACATACTTGAATAAATTCAATAAGTGGTTCTAAATTTTATTAGGGAGCGCCGATATTTTCAAATTATTATTGTATCGGTATCCAATATATACTTCTCAAATACTTTTATACTATTTTATAATATATTTTTTTGAATTTCATACCGATACAATGTGATATCTTAATGACAGGGCTGACCCAAGGCAACATGAGGTCTAAAGGTAGGTGAGACTTCATAGTGAACAAATCATAAGATGAGGCCTCATATGTGCAATTTTTATTAGGTATTAAATAATTTTTGTAAGTGGACTATGGAGGGAACCTAGCTAGTGGGGTGGACTGGAGGCCTAAAGCAAGGGCTTGTCTAACTTTACCATCGTGCCAACCCTGCGTGACGATATATAGTATTTAATGATCTACAATGACAAAATGTGATTGATGAAATACTGGTTTCTAGTTTAGGATTTGTATATTTATGTCAATATTACATTAGTTTTTATGCATATTTTCAACCTTTTGTGTTCTGTAATTTTTAAAATTTATCATATCCATTTATCAATATAATGCCATATTTGTATTCCATACCGGTATTCATACTTACTAACTACTATCTTACTAATTTTTTTGGTCTTTGATCGCGATTTTCCATAGGTAAAGCTGTGAGACTAATCCTCGGGTCGGGGTTAGCGTTTAGGTAAAACTCTCCTTAAAGTGTCGACTGGGGGCATAGTCCACTATCTGGAATAGTTCATTTTGTATATTAATTTTCATTTTAAATAAAATTTGCGTCTCGCATTTAGGTTGTATGGTAAAGTTATTATTTGAGAGGGTGTTTCGAAAACATAATGGTTGTTAATGGGGTCTTTTCAAAAGACTCATTTTTTTTTAATATCGCAAATTTGAGTCTCCTCTGCTGTTGCAATCCATCGTGCACCAATCACATCTTCAAGGTCACACAACTTCATCATGGCTTGCTTCACCATCCTCATCCGCCACAACCTCGAAATCTCAAGTCTATGTGAGATTTTTCACTCTATGTTCTGCAATTAGGGATTTGGGATTTAGTTTCTCTTAAGGATTCTAAATTACTTAACGGGGTTCTGGTTCTCCTCGGTTTTTCCCTTTCCACATTGAAGATGTTTTTGTGAATAACTAGTTTCTAGGGGTTTGTTTACTTTATTTTTAGTTTTAGAAATAATTACAAAATTGATACCTTGTTTGTTTTTGTTTACTGTTTTAAAAATATTATACAAGAAACACTAAACACAACTTTTCCTTGTTTTCACTTTTTCCTTTACAAATTTTTGGAAAAGGGAAACAAAATACAAATAATGTGACAGTTTTATAATTATTTCTAAAAACATAAAACTGAAAACAAAGCAAACAAACCCTAAACTTGTCTCTCTTTTTTTTTTGTAGAAACTCTAAACTTGTCTAAGTAGTAGGTCTCTGCCAGGTGTTTGCTTCATAATTGTGATTTGTGGAATATCTAAGAATAGGCATTCAATGGAAAATATAAAACGCATTTCTGTGTAGAGTGAAACCAAAAAAAGCATTGGTGGAAAGCATTTAGTTTTCATTTGAAATGTTTTTGTCTGGGTTTGAGATACATAATTATGTATAAACTTCGTCTCTCTCTCTTTTGACGAGGAAGTCCACATGTATAAACTTCCTTTATTAGCTATTGATTTACTATATTTATGTTAAGATACTCAAATTCTCTCCTTAAAATATTTCTTACGTACTTGATATTTATAGGACAAATTAATACGATCCATCTAAATGAGAAATGTTTGGTCGCACCAAATAATTATATATTAAATGAAGTCCTTGTAGTTTACCATGGAGAGGTTATTTGGTAACTTGCCTGTATTACACTACTCTACTAAAGTTGTAGTGTGTGTTTGGTTTTACGTTGTAAAATGTGATTTTAGTAAAAATGAGATGTTTGATTATTGTCAGGTAAAATTGATTTAGCCTCCAGAAACAATTCTGACTAGAAGTTAAAAAGTGACTTTTAAGTTGAGTTGCAAAATTTACACTAAGTTTTACATACGTCAAATTTGCTTTCAAAATAAAAACAATCAAACATAAATCACTTCACTTCAAACTCAATTTTAACCAAATCAATTTTACAAAATCAATTATATTCAAACTACTTTTATCAAACGCTCGTCCAAACATACACGTAATAGGTGGCATTACATAAATATACACAATTTGCTTGAATTAAAAATGATATCAATATTAATTTTATTAAATTAAATCTGGAGGCACTTACTGTGCTTACGTCACAATGCCAATTATCATAAATCATGATTCATAAGTGGGTTCTTTTAATAAAGTCTAATTGTAGCCTCGGATTGCACGCTCCAATCCCTGGTATGCTGCTGACTTCTGTTTCCTTTCCTCTGGTTTGGACGGGTTAATTAATTAAGGTTTAATTGTACTAATGGTCCTCCAAGTATTGGTAATGTGCGATTTTAGTCCTGTAACATACCATTTTTCATAAATAAGCTTAATGCATTTATATATATTATATATCTGTTTGCATATGTTTGTTAGGTTGTTTTTGATGTCTAAGTTCATGTTGGGGAAAATTTAGCCTTAGAAAGGTTCAACCCTTTTAGAGTCATAGTAACATGTTTCACCGTTTTGGTAATATTTTGAGTTCTAGATCTCCGATCGAGTTGATTTTTGTGGCGTTGGAAATATAAGAGAATTATCTACAAGTCTTATTGATAGTGTTTTTTCTAAATCAATCATCCAGGAGGTCTCACAAGGCATTCTTTCAGCACCCCGTGCTCAGGTGTCAGAGTCTATAAATAGAGCAGTTTCATGAGGGTTATGATTCAAACCCTATTTTGGCACTTTGGAAATCTTTTTTGGGGCAAAAACATCTTCTCTCTTCCTCCCATTGAACCCCTTTGATGCCCTTGGTGTTCTTGCTCTAGTTTTGGGAGATCTTTGCTGGTCTGTGCCAATCATAGAAGGTAATGGTTCTTTCCCTCCTTGGTTCCCTTTCTTGTGTTTGATTTGGGAAACTAATTGGTTAACCTTTTGTTTGACCAAGACTTGGAAAGCTAGTCAAGCCGCTTGAGGGAAACTCGTTGGTTCTTCGTCTGGGTTGCCAGTTGGCTTTCGTTGGTTGGAATCTTCATACCAGGTATGGGGAGAAGGATAGTATAATCATTAGGCAAGGGGGTAGTGTAATATGAGGGGTTCCCATGACCCCATTGTTGTTTGTTATGATAAATGCTAAGTTTGTAACATGCCTGATCAGCCTCTGGCTCATCTAGTTTTATACTTGTAAGACCTTGGCTTTTGTAGTAATTACTCGAGTTTAAATCTCGTTTTCGCCCAAATTTGGATTTAATTGTCCTCAAGAAACATTTTGAGTTTCTTAAATAGATTAGGACATTTTAGTTAATTTTGAGTCAAATAAAGAATTCACTGCTATTTCATGTTTTCAGGTTAATAAGAAGAGCAAAAAGGGGAGGACTCTTGAAACAGAAGCCATCACGGCCAGGTCGTGACACTGGTCACGGTCGTGATGAGCTACCCATGAAGATCAGAGAGCATCAGGGCCCAGCTGTGATGACCATCACGGGCGTGATGAGAAGACCCTGGAAGTCAGAAAGAATCACGGCCCAGCCGTGATACCCATCACGAGTGTGATGCGAAGACCCAGGAAGTCAGAATTGATCACGGCTTGGCCGTGATAAAGGTCACGGCCGTGACAGATCAGCACCCATGGACAGATGCGATCACGACCTGGCCGTGATAGGCATCACGGCCATGACATACTAGAATTTGAATGCGCGCCCTTGGCAGAATTGGTCACCGCCTGGCCGTGATGGCCATCACGGCCGTGACGCGCGGCCACTCTATAAATAAGAGCGCAGCACACACAGAATGGGAATCTAATTTTCACTATTTAGAATATTTTTCAAGGGTTTGTACTATGTTTATGATGGAGAACTAATCACCAGAGATTAGTCTACTGTAATCAGTTTCCGCCGACACTTGAGGTTCCGTAATTTCCCATTCGAATTGCTCATCTCTTTCAATATTATTCTGTATGCCTTGTTTGCTTAATTCAAGTTATATATAATAAGTGTTGATTAATTTTGATGATTGTATGTTCCTATACCTTGATCGCGTTTGCTTAATTCGCGTGTGTTTGTCGTGTTTGCTTAATTCACGAGTGCTTCACCCCGTTTGCTTAATTCGGGAATTAGGAGCATGCATCTCGTAGTGTCAATTGCGCTTATCTAATTGCCGCTACAATCGAAAAGAGATTAGAAACCGCATAGGGCATGGAAATTGTGTGAATCAATGATAGTGGGAAATCGAAATAGCAGATTAATCGTTTCAACTTATTGATAATCACTTATTTGCACTGTTTTTCTTAATTGAATTTTTCAATCTCAAATCCCCCAAAAAAAAAAAAGCTGATTTTTGAGGTTAGTAACAATCCAAGAGTCCTTGAGAGACGATACTCGAGTTGTCGCGCCCTAACTACAATTTTTGTAAGCCACTCGTTTTTGACCCGTGTGCGATAGCGGATCAAATTGGCGTCGTTGCCGGGGACTCTTGTTGTTATTAACAGATTTGTGATTAATTTTTAAGTTAGTCTGGCTACTAGGTCTGGTTGTCTTGAACTGTTTGATTTTGATCCTGAAATTGAGAGAACTTTGCACACATGCCGTAGAGCAATTCAGGCCTGCACTAATTCACCAACCAGTAGCGATTTTGACTCTGCACTTGCTTTTGATAACATGGCTGATCAAAGAACATTAAGACAACTTGCTGCTCCTGATGTTAATTATAATGGTTTGTGTATTGAATATGTTGATGTTGTTGCTCCTTTTGAATTGAAATTTGGTTTAATACACTTGTTGCCAAGGTTTAGTGGTCTTGTAGGTGAGGATCCGCATAAGCATATGAAGGAATTCCAGGTTGTTTGCTCTACACCTTTGAGACCTGAAGGAATAACAGAAGATCATATCAAGCCGAGAGCCTTCCCATTCTCACTTCAAGGTGCTGCGAAGGATTGGTTGTATTATCTTGAGCCGATTTCCGTTACAACCTGGAATGATTTGAAGAAAGTCTCCCTAGAGAGATACTTTCCTACCTCCAGAGCTGCATCAATCATAAAGGAGATATGTGGCATTAGACAAGGCAATGAATCATTGGCTGAGTACTGGGAGAGATTCAAGAAGTTGGTGTCCAGTTGTCCTCAGCACCGAATTTCCAAGCAGCTACTTATTCAGTACTTTTATGAGGGATTGCTGCAATGGATAGAAACATTTTGGATACTGCTAGCAGGGGAGCACTTGTTGATAAGACTCCAGCTGCTGCCAAGCAATTGATTGAGAACATGTCACTCAACTCCATACAGTTCATAACTAGAAGCAATTCTGTCGAAACAAGGGGTGTGAATGAGATCCATGGTTCTTCCTCCAACAAAGCCCTTGAAACCAGACTTGATGAGCTTACTTCTCTAGTGAAATAGTTGGCGGTGGATAAAGTTCAAACAACAAGGTTGTGTGGTATTTGTACTTCTCCTGAGCACCTGACCGATGCATGTCCCATTCTGAAAGATGAGTCGGTCACTGATTTGCCTCAAGCATATGCAGCAAATCTATACAATCAAGGCAACAATCAGAACCGGTACAACATTCCTGACCTTTCCACTAATAAGTACCACCCCAACTGGAGAAATCACCCAAACCTTCGGTATGGAAACTTATCTGCACAACAGCAACAACCAATGTTACCGCTGGCACCACCACAGAATTCTCCCCAAGTGACCACCTCTGCACCTTCTGGACCTTCACTAGAGGACCTTGTCAAACAAATGGCTGCAAACAATCTCCAGTTTAAGCAGCGAACGGATTCTAGTATTCATACTTTGCAGACACAGATTGGACAGCTTGCCACTTCGATGAATGCCATGCAGCAAGCTCAAGGATCGAACCAACTACCTGCACAAACAGTGGTGAATCCTAATGTTCCAAATCCTAATGTGAGTGCAATTTCTTTGAGATCCAGAAAGGTTGTAGAGCCAGCCCCTGAGAAAAATAAAGAATCTATTGAGGTAACACCCGAACCTCCTGCTGTTATTGGGGCTGAAAGAGAGTATGTGCCACCAATCCCCTTCCCATAAAGAGTACTGAAAAACAAGAAGAATGATGGGGAAGACAAGGAGAGAGAGATTCTGGATGTGTTCATAAAGGTGGCGGTAAACATCCCGCTTCTTGATGTGATTCAGCAGGTTCCGAGATATGCGAAGTTTCTGAAGGATTTGTGCACACACAAGAAGAGGTTGAAGGGAAATGAGAGAGTCAATTTGGGGCGAAATGTTTCAGCCCTCATTCAACCTAAACATGCACCTGAGAAAGTTCCCGTCTCAGCCCTCAATCAGGCAATGCCACAAAAATGCAAGGACCCGGGAACTTTTGCTATTCCATGTACCATTGGGGATACTAAATTCGACAATTGCATGTTGGATTTAGGAGCTTCTATTAATGTTATGCCCACTTCTGTTTTCAGCAATCTTGATCTTGGTCCTTTGGAGCATACAGGTCTTACTATTCTGTTGGCAAACAGGACAAATGCTCGTCCCATTGGAGTAGTAGAAGATGTGCTTGTTCAAGTTGATGACTTGATTTTCCCTGCTGATTTTTACATCCTGGACATGGCAGAAGAAACGAATTCAAGCAGATCACCAATCATTCTGGACAGACCGTTCATGAAAATGGCGAAGACAAAGATTGATGTTGACGATGGAACCATGTCCATGGAATTTGGTGACATTGTTGCAAAATTAAACATTTTCGATGCTATGAAGCATCCCTTGGAAGAGCATTCTGTTTTTCAAATAGAGTTGCTCTCTAAAATTGTTGATGAAACTTATGATGGTTTGGTTGGAGCTGCTGACTTCCCATCTGTTTCTGGTTTTGATGATGTCTACTCATGTGCTGATTGTACTAACACTGACCTTTGTTCTGTTTGTGCTGAGATTGATGCTGCTTTGGAAGGTGACAGTGTAAATGAAGCTGTTTATTCAGATGAAGTTCTTGACAGCACGGCTGCCCCAAACATACCATCTATTGAGCAGCCACCCTCCTTAGAGCTTAAGCCACTTCCTGAAAATCTGAAATATGATTACTTGGAGAGGAATGAAAAACTTCCGGTTATAATTTCCTCTAACCTTCATTTTGACCAGGAAACTAAGCTCTTGGAGGTTTTGAGGAAGCATAAGAAGGCGATTGGGTGGACCTTGGCCGACATACCAGGTATTAGCCCCTCCAGGTGTATGCATAGGATTCTGTTGGAGGGTGGGGCTAAAACAGTTAGGCAGCCCCAAAGGCGGCTCAATCCCTTGATTCTTGATGTTGTGAAGAAGGAGGTAACAAAACTCTTGCATGCGGGTATCATATATCCTTTCTCTGCCAGTAATTGGGTGAGCCCAGTGCAAGTTGTACCTAAGAAATCTGGACTCACAGTGGTGAAAAATGAAAACAATGAACTTGTCCCCACTAGAGTTCAGAATAGCTGGAGAGTTTGCATTGATTACAGGAGATTGAACCAGGCTACTAGAAAGGATCACTTCCCTTTGCCTCTCATTGATCAGATGCTTGAACGAATAGCTGGTAAATCACACTATTGTTTTCTTGATGGTTTTTCAGGTTACTTTCAGATCCACATTGCACCAGAGGATCAAGAAAAGACAACTTTCACATGCCCTTTCGGCACTTTTGCTTACAGGAGGATGCCATTTGGTCTTTGCAATGCTCCTGGCACATTCCAGAGATGCATGATTAGTATCTTTACTGAATATATTGAGAATTTCATGGAAGTGTTTATGGATGATTTTACTGTATATGACTTTTCATTTGATGCATTCTTGCATAGTTTGAATCTGGTTTTGGAAAGGTGCATTGAAACTGACCTTGTTTTGAATTATGAAAAATGCCATTTTATGGTTGAACAGGGGATTGTTCTGGGACATATTATTTCTGAATAGGGTATTTCAGTAGATCCTGCTAAGATCGAGGTGATTTCTACACTGCCTTACCCATCTTGCGTTCGCGAGATTCGCTCTTTTCTTGGTCATGCATGTTTTTACAGGCGCTTCATCAAGGATTTCAGCAAGATAGCTCTTCCTCTGTCAAACTTGTTGAAGAATGATGCCATTTTCAACTTTGATGACAACTGCAAAAAGGCATTTGATTTCTTGAAGAAAGCATTGACCTCTACCCCCATCATCCAGTCTCCTGACTGGACCCTCCCTTTTGAGATTATATATGATGCTTCTAACTATGCCGTGGGGCTGTCCTTGCACAGAGGGTGGACAGGTCTGCCCATGTTATTTACTATGCTTCTAGAACTTTGGATGCTGCACAGGCTAATTACACTACCACTGAAAAGGAACTTCTAGCCATTGTTTTTGCTCTTGATAAATTCAGATCATATTTGCTAGGTTCCAAGGTTGTTGTTTTTACTGACCATGCAGCTCTGAAGTACTTGTTGAAGAAACCAGAAGCAAAACCGAGATTGATTCGGTGGATGTTGTTGCTCCAAGAGTTTAGTGTGGAGATTAAGGATAAAAGTGGAGCTGAGAATTTGGTGGCTGATCACTTGAGCAGAATAGAGAGGGATGAAGATCCTTCTCCCATTCAGGATGACTTTCCTGATGAGCAGCTTCTACAGTTACACGAGGTAACTCCTTGGTTTGCTGATATTGTTAACTATCTCGTTGCTGGTATTTTTCCAACAGGTGCAACTAGGTCGCAAATTCACAAACTCAAGAGTGATGCCAAATATTATGTTTGGGATGATCCATATCTTTGGAAATTTGGCAGTGATCAGGTAATTAGGAGATGTGTCCCCGACTATGAGATTGAATCTATTTTGCATTTTTCTCATGCTTCTCAAGTAGGGGGGCATTTTGGGCCACAGAGGACTGCAAGAAAAATCCTAGATTCAAGTTTTTATTGGCCCACTATTTTTAAAGATGCTTATGAGGTTTACCGGACTTATAAAGAGTGTCAGATAGCAGGTACAGCCATCACTCGTAAGAGTGAAATGCCTCAGCAACCTATGCATTTCTGTGAGGTGTTTGATGTGTGCGGAGTTGACTTTATGGGTCCTTTTCCTGCATCTTTTGGTTTCCTCTATATCTTACTTGCTGTTGATTATGTTTCAAAGTGGGTGGAAGCTATCCCCACTAGGACTAATGATTCTAGAGTTGTTTTAAACTTTGTCAGGTCCAATATCTTTTGCAGGTTTGGAATACCTCGTGCTATCATAAGTGACAAGGGCACTCATTTCTGTAACCGCACCATGGAAGCTTTACTCCGGAAGTATGGGATTGTGCACAGGGTCTCCACTGTATATCATCCCCAAACTAACGGGCAGGCTGAGATCTCAAACAGAGAGATCAAACAGATCTTAGAGAAAGTGGTGCAGCCAAATAGGAAGGACTGGTGCCACCGTCTAGAAGACGAACTTTGGGCTCAAAGAACAGCTTTCAAGACACCAATAGGGATGTCCCCCTATAGACTTGTGTTCGGTAAGGCATGTCATCTACCTGTCGAAGTTGAGCACCGTGCTTATTGGGCGGTCAAGTGTTGTAATTTGGAAATGCAAATAGCAGGTATTGAAAGGAAACTCCAATTACAACAGCTTAAAGAGCTTAGGCTAGAAGCCTATGAAAGCTCTCGAATTTATAAAGAGAAAACTAAGAACTTCCATGATAAGATGATTTCTAGTAAGGAATTCTCTGTGGGCCAACAGGTTTTATTGTTTAACTCCCGCCTGAAAGTGATAGCTGGGAAACTTCGATCCAAGTGGATTGGCCCATTTATTGTTACTGATGTGTTCCCTCATGGTGCAGTAGAAATAAAAAGTGCAGGTAGCAACAAGGTTTTTAAGGTCAATGGGCAACGCTTGAAGCTATTCCATGAGAGCTCGGTGCCTGAAGATGCTACTATTGAAGAGCTCTCCTTGGAAGAGCCCACCTACACTACAACTTGATCAGGGAGCACCTTCCCCTTTCCCTCACTCTTATTTTATATTTATGTTCTTTCATTGAGGACAATGTATGTCTTAAGTGTGGGGGAGGGAACCAATTGTTTTGTTTTGTTTTTGTTTTGATTTCCTTTTTTGTGTTGCTTTGAGTCGTTTGTGTGTGAGTCTTGTGTCGGTGAGTTTAATGGATTCTAATTAAATCCAGCATAGATTGACTGCATGATAATTACTGACTGTTGATGATTTCCCCCTAGTTTTTGAGAATTGAAAATTGATCCCCATGCGAAAAATTGAAAATTGAACTTTGAGAAATTCTATTGTGATTGCATGATTTATGATAAGTTTGGGGTGAAGGGGTGCACACACTAGGGATTGAATCTCGGTCAAACAATTTGCAAAAATGTCTAGGTGAGGAATTTGAGCCTCCAACATTGTTTTTAATTGTGTGAATCACTTTTAAGCTGCACTTTCCCGAATTTGCTTGAATCTCTTCATGGTTTGCATGTTGATGTGTTGCTTCAAATGATTTAGGCAATTTTCTTTGAATTAACTACTTGGCCTAAAAAGAACCATCCCTAATGCATGTTCCCTAGTCAGCCGCATTGAGCCAAATGAGCCTATTGTTTCTTGATGACCTCATGTTATAAGCCAAAAATCTGGAAAAAACCATGTTAACCCGATATTGGGATTAGAAGAGCATGGAAGCTTAGCAAGAGAAGGGTTGCAAGAAACTAAGTTTGGGGTGGCTACAAGGTGTGACATGTCATTCTGGGTTGAGAAAAAGAAAATAATGAAGGTTGGAACCAAAGTCAAAAAGAAAAAAAAAAGAACAAAAATGTCAAAAAAGGGTATTAAAAGAAAAAGGTTGTTGTCACCCAAAAGCAAAAAGAAAAATGGAAAAAGGAATTTGAGTGAAAATTCAATGTGTCAAAATGCTCATGCTCTCTTAGTTCCTAGGGACTTAAGCCAAGTACCTTTGAATATCCTACCTTTAGCCAGGCCCAATTACAACCTTTAAAAGACCTTTTGATGTTGTATGCATGTTTTCGTGGGAACTATTTTGAGATGAAAATCAAATTCATGGGAAGTGCTCTTGAAATGTGAAATTGAGTGAAAAGTTGATAGCCTAGACAAAATTGAGTGAATGAGTGAAATATTAAATGCCCTTGTGAGGAAGGCGATTGTTGAATTTGGTGATCTCCCTTTTGTGTGTAACTTGGATCCTCAACTCAGATTACTGATTGCATGAATGATGAAATTCTCAATTGTTTGAAGTAAATGAATGTGGGGATTACATTGTTGCAAAGGGGGAAAGCATTGAAGAAAAATTGTTTTGATAAAATTGCATGAAATTTGTGCGAAATTGGTTGGATTCTTTGAGCTTTCCAAGTTTGAGTCTTTTTGAGTTTTAGTTTGCTTGGGGACAAGCAAAGTTTAAGTTTGGGGTATTTTGATCAGCCTCTCGCTCATCTAGTTTTATACTAGTAAGACCATGGCTTTTGCACTGATTACTCGAGTTTAAATCTCGTTTTCGCCCAAATTTGGATTTAATTGTCCTCAAGCAACATTTTGATTTTCTTAAGTAGATTAGGACATTTTAGTTAATTTTGAGTCAAATAAAGCATTCACTGCTATTTCATGTTTTCAGGTTAATAAGAAGAGCAAAAAGGGAATGACTCTTGAAGCAGAAGCCATCACGGCCAGGCCGTGACACTGGTCATGGTCGTGATGAGATACCCATGAAGATCAGAGAGCATCACGGCCCAGCCGTGATGGCCATCACGGGCGTGATGAGAAGACCCTGGATGTCAGAAAGAATCACGGCCCAGCCGTGATACCCATCACGGGCGTGATGAGAAGACCCAGGAAGTCAGAATTGATCACGGCTTGGCCGTGATAAAGGTCACGACCGTGACAGATCAACACCCAGGGAGAGAAGCGATCACGACCGTGACAGACTAGAATTTGAATGCACGCCCTTGGAAGAATTGGTCACGGCCTGGCCGTGATGGCCATCACGGCCGTGACGCGCGGCCACTCTATAAATAAGAGCGCATCAGACACAATTGGAATCCAATTTTCACTGTTTATACTAATTTTCAAGGGTTTGTATTATGTTTATGATGGAGAACTAATCACCAGAGATTAGTCTACTGTAATCGGTTTCCGCCGACACTTGAGGTTCCGTAATTTTCCAATCGAATTGCTCATCTCTTTCAATATTATTCTGTATGACTTGTTTGCTTAATTCAAGTTATATAGAATAAGTGTTGATTAATTTTGATGAATGTATGTTCCTATACCTTGATCGCGTTTGCTTAATTCGCATGTGTTTGTCGTGTTTGCTTAATTCATGAGTGCTTCACCCCGTTTGCTTAATTCGGGAATTAGGAGCATACATCTCGTAGTGTCAATTGCGCTTGTCTAATTGCCGCTACAATCGAAAAGAGATTAGAAACCGCCTATGGCATGGAAATTTTGTGAATCAATGATTGTGGGAAACCGAAATAGCAGATTAATCTTTTCAACTTATTGATAATCACTTATTTGCACAGTTTTTCTTAATTGAATTTTTCAATCTCAAATCCCCCCCCCCCCCCCCCCAAAAAAAAAAAACTGATTTTTGAGGTTAATAACAATCCAAGAGTCCTTGAGAGACGATACTCGAGTTGTCGCGCCCTA
Organism: Sophora flavescens; assembly: GCA_030762895.1. NCBI lineage: Eukaryota > Viridiplantae > Streptophyta > Magnoliopsida > Fabales > Fabaceae > Sophora > Sophora flavescens. The sequence continues at coordinate 108,611,363 of CM061070.1, forward strand.
ACTACAATTTTTGTAAACCACTCGTTTTTGACCTGTGTGTGACAGCGGATCACTGCCTATTTGTGATAAATGCCTATTATGTCAGAAGGCCAAATCCTGGTGAACCCTTCGTAGTTTACTACGATGCTTCTAAGAAAGGGTTAGGCGGTGTGTTGATGTAGAATGGTAAGGTAGTTGCTTATGCTTCTAGGCAGCTGAAAGCCCATGAGAAGAACTACCCTACCCATGACCTAGAGCTAGGAGCTGTGGTATTTACCTTAAAGATCTGGAGGCATTACCTTTATGGAGTGAGGTTTGAAGTTTTAGTGATCATAAGAGTTTGAGGTATCTCTTTGATCGGAAGGAGTTGAATATGAGGCATCGTAGGTGGATGGAGTTCTTAAAGGATTATGACTTCGAGCTGACCTATCACCTACGAAAGGCCAATGAGGTGGACGATGTCTTGAGTAGGAAAACCTTGCATATCTCTGCTTTGATGCTTGGGGAGATAGATCCGATTGAGGAGTTTAGAGACCTTAGTCTAGCTTGTGAGTTTACCCCTAAGAGTATCAGGCTTGGTACCTTGAAGGTTACCAACAACTTGATGGATCAGATTAGAGAGGGTCGGAAGTTAGACAAGTTTCTTTTAGACTAGCGAGAGTTGCTTGCTCAGGGTAGAGACCTTAGTTTTAAGGATTGCAGTGATGGTGTCTTAAGGTTTAAAGATAGAGTATGCATACCGGATGTTCCTGAGCTTAGAAAGCTGATCCTTGAGGAAGGACATAAGAGTGGACTGAGTGTGCACCCAGGTGCCACCAAGATGTATCAGGACCTTAAGAAGATGTTTTGGTGGCCAAGGATGAAAAAGGATGTGGCCGAGTTTGTGTATTTGTCAGAAGGCCGAGATAGAACACCGAAAGCCTTCAGGTAAGTTGCAACCTTTGAGTGTCCCAGAATGGAAATGGAATAGTATCTCCATGGATTTTGTGTCTGGACTCCCTAGGACTCCAGCTGGTTTTGAGGCTATATGGGTTGTTGTGATAGATTGACTAAGTCTGCCCATTTCATCCCTATGAACATGGAGTATCCTTTAGAGAAGTTGGACAAGTTGTACATCAAGGAGACAGCTAGGCTTCATGGTGTACCCTCTAGAACTGTATCAGATAGAGACCCGAGGTTTACCTCTAGGTTCTGGGAGAGTTTGCAGCATGCTTTAGGGACAAAGCTTAGGCTTAGTTCAGCTTATCACCCACAGACGGATGGCCAGTCTGAAAGGACCATCCAATCCTTAGAGGACTTGTTGAGATCTTGTGTGCTATAACAGTCTGGTAGTTGGGAGGAGATGTAGGACACCCTTGTGTTAGAATGAACCTGGTGATAATGTGGTACTAAGACCCGAGGTAGTGCAAGAAACAACAGAAAAGTGAGGATGATTCAGGAAAATTCGAAAGTGGCACAAGGTAGGCATAGGAGCTACCATGACAAAAGGAGGAAGGTGCACGAATTCCAGGAAGGTGATCATGTGTCCTTGAGAGTTACTCCAACGACTGCAGTTGGTAGAGCGATGAAAGAAAGCAAGCCATCTGTTATTAGGAGATCCGAGTATTTCCTACCTTGGTGAACAAGTGCAGAATCTTCGAGGATGCTTACGAGGCCAGGATTGCAAGCCGCAAAATTTCAGAGATCCAGAGCAGTAAGGACGAAGATCAGAAGAACGAGGTGAGACAACGTCTAACCCCTAGTCGACAGAGACTTCAAGAAGAATGGCAAGGAATCACAGTTCTCAGCAGGTAAGCCTAAGGATCGGGATTCTCCTAAACATGTCAGATGTGGAAAACGTGGAGAAGGTCACTATACCCATCATCGGAACTGTAAAGGAGAAAAGTCAGAACCACATAGTACTAGCAGGAATCGGAGCGCGTAGCGGAAGCATAGTGGAGCTGGAGCCCTCAAGTCTGTTAACTCAACCCAAGGTATCCACCTAATTGGTGAAAGTTTAATCAGTTAAGGTGATAGAAATTTCGAGGACGAAATTTTTATAAGGGGGGTGGAATTGTAACACACCGTTTTTCCGCACAACCGTTTTGGACATATCTTGAGTTTTAGATATCTGATCGAGGTGATATTTGTGGATTTGGAAAGCTAAGAGAATTATCTACAAGTCGTCTTTCTAGTGTTTTTTCCAAATCGATCATATATGTGGTCTCGTGAGGCATTCTTTCATAGCCCCATGCTCAGGAGTTGAGCACGGTCGTGCGGAACAGAGAGCAAGGCCGTGCTCAGGTATGGAAGTCTATCAATAGAGTAGTTTCATGAGGGTTACGAGCCAAAACCTATTTTGGCACTTTGGGCAGCTTTTGTGGGGCAAAAACCTCTTCCCCATTCCACCCCTTGAACCCCTTTTATGCCATTGGTGTTCTTGCTCTAGTTTTGGGAGATCTTGGTTGGTATGTGCTAATCATAGAAGGTAATGGTTCTTTCCCTCTTTAGTTCCCTTTCTTGTTTTTGATTTGGGAACTAATTGGTTAACCTTTTTTTTGACCAAGGCTTGGAAAGCTAGTCAAGCCGCTTGAAGGAAACGTGTTGGTTCTTTGTTTGGGTTGCCAGTTTGCTTTCGTTGGTTGGAATCTTCATATCAGGTATGGGGAGAAGGATAGTATAATCATTAGACAAGGGGTAGTGAAAGATGAGGGGTTCCATGACCACATAGTTGTTTATTATGATAAATGCTAAGTTTGTAACATGCCTATCTGTGAATAACTAGGAATGGTTTTATGAATTATTGATTATTTTTGTATACTTATTGCCCAGGACATTTAGTAGAAGGCCAACTCGAGGGTGATAAAGGAGGTTTTAGCCCACGGGTTCCTGATTACGGAGATGATCCGCAGGGCAAGCGTGCCAGTGACTGATGGGGTAGAGAAGATTCCTCGTCAGCCGATTGACAGAGTAAATACACCGCCGCTTTGTTAAGCCTGCACCTCCCAGGAGACCAGCAGGACAAGTGCCTCGGAGGCCACAATCATTGGATATGGTTTTGCTTTTGCAAAACCAACAGGCAGAGATGAGGTCCCATGAGGTGCTTAGGGAGTTCTTCAGAGAGTTATCATTGGCTCAGCAGGAGGGACTGGTATCCCTTTACCCTTCCGAGGAGGATTTGGCACCTCTGCTTGGGTGGCAGAATTATCCTGGAGACCAGGATGCTATGCCACAAGGCGGTGCCCGAGGTACCAGCAGAGGATGAGGCAGCAGCAGCTCAGTAGGGTGACCCGGTGGATGATATTGACTTTGAGCAGTGATCCGGGCCCCATCATTACCAGTTCCCCAGTTAACAATTTCATTCCCTAGTTCCCCAAGTTCTAGCTATGTTGTTCTTATTCGATATGGTTGTATATTGATAGATAGCTAGAAACTCATACTTTGTTTGTGGTTACTTTGTGCACTGTTTCTGACTCGTATATATATCTTGTGGTGCATGTTTATTTTAGTTTTTCTTTTAAATTTTCAATTTTTTATTATATTATTGACCATTGTTTTACTTGTGGATAATTAGATGCAATTCACAATCTCTCCAGACCACCCCAAATTCAAAAACATCAAAGATGCGATCCGAGTTAGACGAATCCCATTCCCGGAAATTGAAACTTTAACTCATAATCAAAGGGAAAAGATTCTAATGGGTTCATATCCAGGATTCGATTCATCATGTTTGGAATATTGTCAGGGTGCGAATGAGTATTCAAGGATTGAGATTCGTAAGGATGTGGAAAGGAGAGCAAAAGAATTTATACCGTGCATTAGTGATGGACATAAATGGTATGATGAGTTGATCGAAAAGAAGATAAGGAAGCCAAATGTGATCCCGTTTCCGGAAGTAGAGAGCTATACCGAGGAAGAAGTGGAAAGATGGGATTGGACTTGGTTGTAAACTCCCAAGAGTGTGAATGACTATGCATGGCTAAAGATGGAAGAGGCCAGAATTGCTAAGCTAGCATTGGAAGGAAATCCAGAAGAAGAATCAAAAGCGGAGGAAAAAGAGAAGGAGTCCCCTCGTACTCCTTGAGCTAACATTTTTTGAACTCATCTCCTCTCGTTTTCTTTTCTTTCTTTCCTTTCTCTCTCCTACTCTATCAATTCTTGTTTGCCTGTTAATAATTGGTCAATAAGAAAAAACATAGCGTCATTGAGTCAAGTTGGTAAGTTTGTGGATTAAATTGAATGCAACTTGGTTGAATGCAAGAGTTTTTGTGAAAACCACATTGATGAACCCCTGTCGATGTTTTGAAAGTTCAAATCCCCATGTGAAAATCGAAAATAAGAACTTAGAGGATTTTTGTTATGATTGCATGATTTATAATAAGTTTGGGGTGAATGGGTGCACATTCCAGGAATTGTATCTCGGTCAAACAAGTTGCGAAAATAACCGGGTGAGAATTTGAGCCTCATCCATTGTTTTAATTGAGTGAATCATGTTAAGTGACATTTTTCCCGGATTTGCTTGAATCTCTTTATGGTTTGCATATTTATGGTTCCCGGATTTGTTCTTTATGACCTTAAGATACAAGCCTTTAATCCCAAAAAAACCATGATATCCCAATCCTTGGATTTAGGAGAGCATGGAATTCCTAGCAATGTAAGTGTTGTTTGGAAACTAAGTTTGGGGTGGCTACAAGGTTTATCATGTTATTTTGGTTGAGAAAAAGAAAAAGCAAAAAGTTTGAAGCCAAAGGCTTAAGAGAGAGAATGAAAAAAATGCCAAAAAGGACAAAGCGAAAAAGATGTGAAAAAGGAAAAGGGTAGTAGCCACCCAAAGTAAGAAAAAGAGAAAAAGAGAAAAAGAACTGAGTGCAAGATCAAAAAGTACAAATTGCACATTTCATTCTCTCATAAATCTTAGGGACTTAGCCTTGATCCTTTGAATATCTCACCTTGAGCCAGGCCACATTACAACCTTGGAAAGACATTTTGATGTTGCATACGTATTTTTGTGGAAGCTATGTTGAGATGAAAATCAAATCTAAGGAAAATGCACTTAACTGTGAAAAGAGTGAAAAATTCTATAACCTAGACAAATTGAGCGGAATAGTGAATTACTAAATGCCCTTTGTGAGGAAGGCAATTGTTTGAATTGGTGATCTTCGTTTTGTGTGTATGTTGGATACCTTGCTTAGAGTAATGATTGCATTGATAATGAGTTTCTTGCTCAAAAGTAGATGCATGTGGGGGATTATTATAATGAATAATTTGGGGGAACGGGGGGCGGGGGGGGGGGATCAATTTGAAAAATAAATTATACCCATTACATGAAAGCTCGGTTAAATTTGATTGAGTCCATGAATCTTACCTTGTTTTGAGTCTTTTTTAATTTTTGGTTTGCTTGGGGACAAGCAAAGTTTAAGTTTGGGATATTATGATAAGCATCCAGCTTATCTAGTTTTATAGCTAGAAATCCTAAGGTTTTTATGCTAATTGAGCGATTAAACTTTGCTAATCACCCAAATTTTACTTCTTTTGTACCTAAGAAACACATTGAATCTTAGATAGTTTTGAGGAAATTCTAGTTAATTCTGAGTCAATAAAGCATTAAAATGCTACTTTTACATTTTAGGTTAAAAGTGAAGCTCAAGGAAGCTAGGAAAATTGAAGAAAGCATGCTTAAAAGCAAAAAGGCAGATTCGCTTCGCAAAGGATGTTCGCCTCGTGAGTCAGAGGAAGAGATTAAGCAGGAACAAGCCATCATTCAGGCTCGCCTCGCGAGCCAGAAGCAGAAAAGCTGAAGATCATTCAGGCTCGCCTCGCGAGCACTATCTCTCATCGCGAGAATTCCATTTTTGAACTGGAGCCAAACTTAAGGCTCGCCTCACGAGCCCTTGCTCTCCCAGCTAGCGCGCGCAGACCCAACCCTCTATAAGAAGCTTGCTTTGGTGCAGATTGGAGAGTTTTTGATAGAGACCTAATCCTAGTTTCTTTGGAGCTGTATCTCCCACTGTTTTACGTAGTTTGCTTATTGTTTGGTTGATTTCCTTCTTTTCTTTTGTTTTGGTTATTGTTACTATGAGGAACTAATCCTCTTTTCTGAGGAAACGATGAAGCCGCTCATGACGGCATAGTTATTCCAATGTGGTGATTTCTTATTCCCTTCTCTTGATTTCTTGTTTCCTAATTCTGTTTTTAATGTGTTGATCAAAAAGGGCCATTGGTTAACTAGTCTAGTGCGTTAAACCAGAAGGAGATTCGTGCTTAGGACTTGGGTTTGGAACACCAACTGAGTACGGCTAGGAATAGAGTAGGAGATTGGTGCAATCGCGATAGGGAGCCAAGAACTTAATATAATCTAACTGTTGGTTATCGGATCGGAAGATAGGTAATTTGCATGTTCAGGTAATTCCTTTTGAACATCGGAAGAGACTTTAGGATAATTGAGGGTTCCAATTGGCAAAGAAATTGAACATAGGGATAAGAGAATAATCACTTAGGTAGCTTGCATGATTGGGTAGGTGGATTCATGACCTTATAAGCCTTAATCTTAATTTGAATCTCACTGTTATCTGTTAGTTTAAATAATTGATATTTGATAGTTGATTTGTTAATGATAATTCTCTTTCTTCATAACAAACTACTTGTTGACTTGGTCAAACTGCTTTGAATTAGCTTGAATTTTGGTATAATTGGTCGCCCAATCCCTATGTTCGATCTCGGTAACTACTTACCGTGTTTTATTACTTGCTTCGATCCGGTACACTTGCCGGAGTCCCATTAGTGGCAGATTGAGTTTGATAATTATGGGGAGGCTCTTGGCTCGCATGCTAATGATTTTTCTAGTTTCTTGGTTGTGAAAACTAAAAGCCATGCTAGCACATTGATTGAGGAATGGGCTAAAGTACCCAAGAACGTGCAAAATCATATTTAGGAGTTACTCACGGTAAAGTAACTTTTAACCTCTTCGTTTGTATCTATTGTATTTAGGCATATTATCATTCACAAATTCATCTATTTTGTTCTGTAATGTAGGTCTATTTTGATATGCCAAATACTACATCTATGAAGAAGAAAGTTGTTTCACATGCTGCTAAGCTGGGGACGAGGTTTAAGTCAACCCTGTCTAGTAATTACATCTTTGGAATGTAGGCCGACAAGTCTCCTACTGATGGTTACCCTTTCCTTGATCGAGATACGTGGGATCAATTTGTGGCGATATGACCCTTGCCTGCCTATCTGGTTAGGTGAAGTTAAATTTTTTTATAATAAGCCAACCTAAATTTTTTTATTTAATTGAATTGACTACTTGCTATTTGTAATAGGAGAAAAGGGGAAAGGCTCAGGGGATCCAGGAAAAAAAATGTCCACAACCACCATATATCCTGTGGTGTCTATAAATTGGTTTGGCATAATATAATGGAGGCGAAGTTGAAGAAGAGGCAGGAAGAAGCAAGAGATGAGGATACAGTTATTGATCCTCCGACCCCCCCCACGCGGGGATACATGGATTGAAGGTCGAAAGACAAAGTTGGGGGTTATTAAATCTGAGCCCACACGCATTGTTGCTGAAAAGATTGTAAGTAATTAATATTTAATTCTACTTGAACTTTGTAACAAACTTTTAGGTATCTTACACATTTTTTTGAATTTCGTCTTTGTAAACAAAGCTCGCAAGGATCATTCGCTCCACAGGGTCGGCGTGATATCCTGGTCACTGCCTTAGACAAAGTTGACCACCTTGACCGAGTCATTGGTGTTGGAGTGCAAGTGGGCATTCGGAAATTCCATGGATCATGTTCACATGAGCGAACCATGGGAGAACGGGAGCAGCTACTCACGGAGAATATTAGAAAGGATGTTATCCGATTGCTTTTAAAGGACCCGGGGGCTCTCCAGACTCTTATATCATCTATGCAAACCGAGGTAAAACCCAACTGTCCAACCTTCACATGTGAGTACAAATGGGAGATGTCCAGGTCAACATGTGTTGGTAGATGATGATGAGGAGCGGGACAATGATGAGCTGGTGGCGCCAGTGGAGGCTAAGGTATTCATATTCATTATATTAATTATGTCTTTCTCTATTTACAATTAAAATGACTTGACAATATTTAATAATTCTTCATCATTGTTAATTGTTTAGGATAATAACAAAGCCGGTGGTCCATCGAATCTGTCGTAGGAGAAGGGGAAGTCTCTTTCACCCCAGGTATTCATAATCATTCAATTATTACTTATGTTTTTATATTGTTTAGGATAATATTTACCCTTTATTCATAATTCTTTATATTGTTTGTTTAGGACAATGCAGCTCCGTCGAATCCGAGAAAGAGTAGTATCTCGCCGATAGCTCGTCTGGCTGCATGGGTGGCGGTGTACCGACATGACGACTTTGATATTCCTTTGGAACATGATGACACTGTAACTGACTTGTTTCCTAGTTTTTATATCGGGGGGGGATGCGGGTGACGTACTCCATGATCGAGTATGGATAACCAATATGGTTGTTAGTGTTTGGTGCACGTACGTACTTACATTTCAATATAATTTATTTATTTCAATATATCACGTAATGAACACTGACTAATTATTTCATTTCTTAGGTATCTGCATCGCCTTGCTATGACAAAGGGCATCCCGTCTAGTTATGGATTCTTAGACCCCACCCTCATTCAGGGTGACTACATAATTGGCGATGCCATCACCAGATACTTGCAATCCGTAGTATCTATTAGCCACACTGAGGTATATATGGCACCACTTCTCATGAATGACCATTGGCTGTTCCTTATACTTTGTCCAGCACAGCATACAGTCATATTTCTTTTCTCGTTGCACTTTCAATTGGACCCTCAAGTGAAACAGTATATTTATAGGTACGTAAAATCTTATTTATAATTTTTAACTTTTTTCTTTTATTTTATTAAATATGCATGAAAAAATCATTGACATTCATATTTTTTTTATCATATTGCAATGATTGCGTGTAGCATTGCTTGCGCAAATGGTAAAAGTAGGAGTGTAGAGACAAAACTCAAGGCTACATGGATTATCCCAAAGGTAAGTAGTTTAATAAATAGTAATTATTATTATTATTATTATACTCATATATTATTTTTACTTGATATTGATCAATTTCAAATTGATTTGTAGTCTCGTAGACAAGTCGATGATTGAGAGTGTGCCTACTATGTCATAAGACATATGTTAGACATTGTCTCCACTGGTATTAAAGATAAATGGTCACAGGTAATAAATAGCTATATATATATATATATATATATATATATATATATATATATATATATATATACATTCAGTTAATTAATTATATTCTGTTTTTGTTATTTACTTAATTTAATTAATGTTGCATTAATTTGAACTTGTGCAGGCTTTCGACAATGAATCTAGCTTGACTTTTAAGGAATTCACAAGCTCGAGAGAGCAGTTTGTAGAGTTATTTTTTGGGTACGCTAAAGAGAAACAAATAGACTTAGATCCTAGGGGTGCATTGTTTTAGTTACTCAGAACATTATTAGATTGTGTATGATCATGACTTAATTAATTAGTTAAAAGATAATGAAAACACTTGTAACAGTGGTTAAGAATATAACCGACATTACAAGTCACATATGACAGCGGTTCCTTCGAAAACCGATGTTACAAGTTAACCTATAACAACGGTTATAAAACCAACCGCTGTTACAAGTTAACTTGTAACATTGCTCTGATATTCAATCCGCTACTTGTAAAGGCGGTTGTCTCAATAATCGTTGTTATAGATATACTTGTAACATCGGTTGGAAAACCGACGTTATAAGTTAAACTTGTAACGTCGGTTTAAGCAACGTCGCATCCAAAACCGACGTCACAAGTCACTTTTAACCGCTATAAAAGTGCTTCATGAACTAGTGATTATCTTTCAATTTAAATACATAACATAATAAGCTATTTTTTATTTTTTTAATATATACAATTATATTAGTTGAATTATACTTGATGAGTTATTATCGTTCTTAATTTACAACAAAGGATTTTGTTTTCTGTATATAATTTAATATAACCGTAGCAGATCTGCAATTTGGCCAAAATCATTCTTTAAAATGTGATTTTCCAAAAGGGTTCATGTATTTAGGTAAAACTAATCATAGATGACATGGAATGTTTTAAAGAGTCTCCACGTACTATTTGATTTGATGCGCTAAATAAAAATAATAACGTTAAAATAATAATTTGGTTCCTATAGTCTTGGGAAAATACACAATTTTTCTAAATCAGACTTGTAAAAGCGAAATAAATGTGAAATAATAACATACAAAATTGATAACGCAGTTCAGCCAATTAAACATATGTCTCCGGACTACTTGATGAGTGTGATTTCACCTCATATTTCATGTACATTTTGCATGCATTTTCATATAGTTTAGGCAATTTTAATTTTATTTTTGTTAGTTTTTACCTTGGAACGGGTAAGGCGGTTTTGTCATGTTGTTTTGCATAAATTAAGGATTAAATGCTCAAGATCAACCATGATGGAGCATGCATGAAGATGGGACTTGAAAAGTGAAGAAAATGAGCCAAACAGAGCCCATCACGGCTATGATCAAACAAAACTGAAAAGAAAAGAAGGCGAAAGTCAGAACTGGTCACGACCTAGCCGTGATGCCTATCACGGCCGTGACATGTCAGCTAAACCAGACCCTCAACAGGAAGAACTGATCACGGCCTAGCCGTGATGAGCGTCACGACCGTGACAAACCAAAAATTGAAGAAGCGCCCAAGGCAGAACCCTTCACGGCCTGGCCGTGATGGCCATCACGGCCGTGACGCACATTATTTGGATCCGAATTTGTAATTGGGCTTCCCTAATCTATAAATAGACATCTGGGCAGAACATAAAAAGGCGACTCTTGACCTAGAAGGACGTTTTTCTCTGAACCAGGGGCTGCTGTGACTGATGTGACTGCTGTGGAAAGCTTCCATGGAGTTTCTTCTCTCCTTTGTTCCTATTTCTTTTATTTTGGCTTTCTTTATGACTATGAGTAGCTAAATTCCCTTTTGTTGGGATTAGATGTAGCTAAACCGAATCTCATGTATTTGCCTTGATCTATTACTCCATGTTTATGCTTCTTTATTAGTGTTTGATTCCTATGCTTAATGCTTTTTGTGGTCTGATCATCCATGAATTGTTTTGAGATTTGATTTGAATGGGTACGTTCTTATCATTTCTTGATCTGGAATTAATCACCAAGTAAACCTAGCATCTAGGAATGGATTTTGGTTTATTAGTAATCGTGTAATCCCTACTCTTAATGCAAATTCATTAATTAGGTCACCTAAGGAATTAGGGTCTAATTAGGGGATTTAGGCTCTTGTCATCTGAGGAATTAGGACTTTAGTAATCTTGTGGGTTGATTTTAATATTAGAAGTATAAATTGGATTAGTGGTCTTAGTATTGCATGAGGCAAGGGTTTAGTGAAGTTTAATCCCAACATCTTTCATCATATTTGAAGAATCCCTCCTTTTTGCATTCCAAGTGTTTGATAAAAATCCTAAAAGAAATTGTTCCTCTTATTTTGTTTATTTTAGGTTTTAAGTCTTGTTGACTTGATATTTAATATTGAGCTCCCTTCCTTCCAAATATCCGCTTAGATAGTAGTTGATTTGTTACATGCTAGTACTTGTCGTAGTCCTCGTGGGAACGATATCCCTCTTACCTCTTTACTACCTGTACAACTTGGTATACTTGCCAAGAATCGTCAAACAAGTTTTTGGCGCCGTTGCTGGGGACTTGTGTTTCAATATTAGCATACCCATTTCAATTACTAATTTAAGCACAATTTTATTTTTTGTTTTATTATCTGTTTCTCTTTGTTGTCATTGAGTCCTAACATTCTTGGTCTCTAGGCTTTTGTGCATGCGAGGTACTATCCCAGTTGACCAACTTCTCTACGATCCTGAAATAGAAAGAACGACTAGGGAGAATCGGATTCAAGCAAGACAGCAGAAGTTATTAGAGAAACAAGAAAGAGAACAAGAGACCTCCACCGCACAAGTTCGTCAAGAACCACTTGAGATGGCAGGCAATGGTGAGGGTGTTCCACGGAGGACACTTGGGGATTATGCCAATACAAATGTCAATCGGCATGTCACTAGCATAGTGAGACCCCCAGTGAATTCCAACAATTTTGAGATCAAGCCGGCTCCCCTGAATATGATGCAACAAAATCAATTTACCGAGATGGAGAAGGAGCATCCTAATAATCATGTCTCCAACTTCATTGAGTTATGTGATACGACGAGGATAAATGGTGCTACCGATGATACAATTCGCCTAAGGTTGTTTCCTTTCTCTCTAAGAGATAGAGCCAAGGCTTGGCTCCAATCTCAACCAAGGGGGATCATCACTACATGGGTTGACTTAGAGGATAAATCTATTGCAAGGTTCTTTCCCGCCTGAAGATTTGTGAAGACACGGGGTGATATCACAAGCTTTGTTCAACAAGAGGGTGAGGCTCTTCATGACACATGGGAAAGGTTCAAAGACTTGCTCCGAAAATGTCCAAATAATGGGTTTGATGATCTGGTCCAAATGCAAACATTTTGCAATGGATTGAGGCCGTCAACCAAGCTTATGTTGAATTCCTCAGCTGGAGGTTCCATGAACACAAAGACACCGAAGGAAGCATTGACTTTGGTAGAAGCTATGGCATCTAATGACTATCTGATGCATCATGACCGAGGTACCACATCAAGAAAGGGAGTGTTGGAGTTAGATTCATAAACTGCACTTTTGTCTCAAAACAAGCTTGTGACACAACAACTTGATTTCATTACCAAGCAACTAGCTCAACTCCCATAACAACTCCAAACCATACAAGGGACCACCATGCCACTTCAACAGGTAATGATAGGTGATTTTTGTGGAGGAGATCATGATAATGGAAATTGTGTGGCCACACCTAGTTCCCATGAGGAAGCTAATTATATGGGGAACTATGGACGGCAAGGTAACAACCAATATTCCAACAATTACAACCAAGGGTGGAGGAATCAACCAAGTTTTGGTTGGAAACAAGATGCCGGACAAGCAAGTAAGCCTCATCCTACACAACCGCCTCAAGACTGGACTTATATCTTGGAGAACACCCTCAATCAATTCATGCAAATGTCCATGTCAAACCAGAAAAACACCGATGCTTCCATAAAAAACTTGGAGGTTCAAGTTGGACAAATTTCAAAGCACATGGCGGAACAATCTAGCGGCAGTTTTTCAGGTAATACTCAAATAAATCCTAAAGAGTATTGTAAGTCTATTGTTTTGAGGAGTGGTAAAAGTCTTGAGAAAGTGAGCAGTGAGCATTTGTTGAAAAATAAGAGAGTTTCTGAAAAAACTAAGTTGAGTGCTGAAAAAAGAGCGAAAAATGAAGAAAAAGGCAAAGATGTTGTAATAGAGGAAGAAGAAAAAGACAGTGAAAAAGACAAGAGAGAAAAGTTAGTGGATGAAGATTCAATTTTGAGGAAAAGTAAAAGTCAGATTTTGAAAGATGGAGACAAGCCTCAAGAGATCCCCTCTTATGTAAAGTTGCCATATCCTCACTTAAGCAAGACGAATGAGAAGGAAGAGCAATTTGCCAAATTTCTTGACATCTTTAAGAGGTTACAAATCAACATACCCTTTGCTGAAGCACTAGAGCAAATGCCAACTTATGCAAAGTTCATGAAGGAGTTACTTACGAATAAATGGAGGTTTAAAGAAGATGAGACTGTTGCCTTGACGGAAGAATGTAGTGTGATACTTCAAAGGAAGCTACCTCCAAAGCATAAAGATCCTGGTAGTTTTACAATCCCTTGCACAATTGGAAGTGTTGCTATAGGGAAGGCCTTGTGTGACTTGGGGGCGATTATCAATTTGATGTTGCTTTCAATCTTGAATAAGCTTGGAGGTGGTGAAGTGAAACCAACAAGGATGGCATTGCAACTAGCCGATAGATCAATCAAGCGTCCTCTTGGTATTATGGAAGATGTTTTGGTTAAAGTGGATAAGTTTATCTTCCCAGCGAACTTTGTGATATTAGACATGGAGGAGGATGCAGAAGTTCCACTTATATTAGGGAGACCTTTTCTAGCAACTGGTCGTGCTTTGATAGATGTACAAAAAGGCCAACTTCGACTCAGAGTGCCAGATGAAGAGGTTATTTTCAATGTATTTGAAGCTATGCATCGCCCGAGTGATGAAGAGAATTGTTTCCGCATGGACGTTGTGGCTGTAATGGCTGAAGAAGTCTTTGCACATCAGCACCACTCCTCTACTCTTGAGAAGGTAATTATGAATTCTATTGAAAATCTTGATGAGAAAGAGGAGAAGGATCTTGATGCACCCAGTGGTGATGAAGTTGGTGTTGCTAATCATGTGGAAACAAAACCTCCGTCGGGAGGGAGTAAGGCCATGAAGCTCAGAGTGAAAAGAGCAAAGCGGAAGCGCAATTGACCATATGAGCAGAATCGGCTCTTTGAAGGACTCCCATGGAAGAGAAGTGTTCTTGCACTTCTACACCCAGCTGACCCCGGTTGATTGAAAGAAGTATGGTCAAGCTTAAGACCATAAATAAGCACTTCTTTGGAGGCAACCCAAGTTTTCTTTCCCTTTTCGCTTTTCCATTCGTTTTTGAATTTAACTCTTGAATAATTTGAGAAGATCAAGATGACAAAAATCATAAATTAATAGATTTGCCAAGTGATTCCAGGTTATGAAAGCAGAAGAGCAAAAAGGGCAAGGACAAACAAAGTCAGCAACTGATAAGCCTTTGGCTTATCTAGTTTTATAACTAGATGGACTGTGGTTTTTGTGCAAATTATTCGAGTTCAATCTCGTTTTCGCCCAAATTTGGCCTTGTTTTGTTCCTAAGTAGACTTTTACTCGTTCTAGGCATTTTTAGTAGTTTTTAGTCTATTTTGTATAGAATTACGCTTTTTGTGTCTTTTTATTGTTTCAGGTTAGAAGTGAAGCTCCGGGAGTCAAGGAAAGTCAAGAAATAGTGGAAATTTCCATTCTGGAGATACTCGCCCCGCGAGTAGACGCTCGCCTCGCGAGTAGACGCTCGCCTCGCGAGCCTGAAGATCAGCAAAACAGCAACAGTCATCAATTCTGGATCGCCACGCGAGAGGCTTCTCGCCTCGCGAGAAACTGAAGAACTGGAAGACAGAGACCATCACGGCCTAGCCGTGATGAAGGTCACGGCTGTGACAGAATAAGGTTTGAAGTCTCGCCCCGTGAGAGGAAGATCGCCCCGCGAGAGTTTGAAGACCATGGAAGACAGAGACCATCACGGCCTAGCCGTGATGAAGGTCACGGCTGTGACAGATTAAGGTTTGAAGACTCGCCCCGCGAACACACTCTCGCCTCGCGAGAATCCAAATTGAAAGCGCGCCAAAACTAATGTTCGCCTCGCGAAATATGGTTCGCCCCGCGAGCGGCCGAGAACCAGAATCCCTATTTATAGGCTGTTTCAGATCAGATTGAGGGACTTTTGAGATTCCACTTGTTTTAGATCAGTTTTAGGACGAATCCTTGTTTCTGGAGCTGCGTCTCCCTTCTCTTTTCTTTTCTTATTTTATTATGGAAATTATTGCCGATTGTTCGTTTGTCGTCACGGGCATGAGGAACTAATCCCCTCGTCCAGGGGATCGATGAAGCCACCCATGACGGTATAGTGTTCATGTGATGTATGTTTTTCTCCCCTTTAATTCAATTCTTGTTTTCCAATTCTGATTGGATTGTGTTGATCATAAGCTTACGTGATTAACTAGTTAAACGTGTTAAGGCTGATCGGCGATTCGCGTTTTAGAACTTGAATTGGGATCATCGATCGAATATTGTACGAGAGTGAGTAGGAGATCGTTGCAACCGTATAGGGAACAAGATTTAATAAAATTTGATGATTAGGATTATGAGACCTAGTAAGTAATTAATCCAATCTTCGAATACGTCCTATTGAGCACGACAGTGGATATAGGAGAATTTGGGGGTCCCGGTTTACATTGTAATTGAACTTAGGGAGGAATACATCATCACTTGGGTACTATGAATGATTGGGTAGGTGGATTTGAGACCCTAGATATTTTAATTCCTGGTTTTTAATACCTTAGCGTTATTTGAGTTGTTATTTGAATTGCGATCTTAATCTCTCTCTCTCAACCACTTTCCTCACTTGACCAACGTATCGGATTTCCCGCGGATTAGGCGAATTGGGAGCCCAATCCCTGAGTTCAACCTCGGTAAATTCTTACCATGTTATTTTATTACTTGCGACGACCCGGTACACTTGCCGGTGACTCAACAAGTTTTTGGCGCCGTTGCTGGGGACTGGCACAACCAATTTTCCTAATTTTTAGGAAATTATGTTGTTTGGTTAAGCTGACTTTCATTTTTTATTTTCTTTTATTTAACTGTTATTATTTCTCTCTACTTCTTTGATTCCACTTGGTCTTGTCGTGTTTTTGTATGCGAGGTACCCTTTCACAAGAGGACCTGCTATTTGATTCAGAGATCACCAAGACTGAGAAGCGCTTAAGGAAGGAAGTCAGAGAAAGAAAGAGGCTTGAAGCGATTAATCTTGAGGACATGACCGAAGAAAACCCTCTTCCTCCTCCTCCTCGTTACAAGCCTCTATTCGAGTGCGATCTACCCAGCTTGGGTGATTGTGATTCTTCTATTGTGAGGGGCAACCTGAATACAGACTCCTTCAGAGTGGAAGGATGTGTCACATTCCAGATCCGTGAGAATCAGTTTGATGGGAGTGGCAAACAGGACCCTCATAGACACATCACTTGCTTCCTTGAAGCTTGTGACTTGCAGAAGATAAGAGGAGTCTCACAAGATGAGTTTCGCTTGCGGCTTTTCCCTCTCTCTCTTAGGGATGTCGCTCGCGATTGGGTTGACAGCTTGGATAGGAACAGCATCAGAACATGGGAGCAAATGGCACAAAAGTTCCTAACCAAATATTTTCCTCCTCAGAAAGCAGCACAAGCAAGAATTGCCGTCACATCCTTCAGGCAGACAGAAGATGAAACCTATAATAAGGCCTGGGAGAGGTACAACGGGCTCCTGAGAAGATGCCCTTCAGCATTCTTTGACCCGGTCTCCAAAGTTCAGCATTTCTTTAATGGGTTAAGGGGACGCTATCAGATGAACTGTGATGCCGCAGCTGGCGGTTCTTTTTCCTACTTATCAGCTGAGGATGGATGGGCATTATTGGAGAAGATGTCATATAATGATTACAACTGTGGAAGGGAAACCTCAAGTGGAATCAGTTCTGGGACAATGGAAGCCATTCTTGAGGAAAACAGATTGTTAAAGATGCAGATTGAGGCTTTGTCTGGGAACAAGAAAGTTAATGCGATACACGAGGGAATGCCTCCGGGTTGTGAAAATTGTAATGGAGATCATGACACCCGGAGCTTCCCGTTCAACTTCTCTCAGGAACATGTGGACTCATGCCACAACTTCTATGACACTGTGCCCTAGAACAACTATCAGAGGAACAGACAGAATGACTACAGTCAGAATCAGAATAGGGGATATATGAGGAGAGACCATCCGGGTTTCGCTTGGAATGATGCTAGTGGTGGTCTAACCGGGCAACAACAACCTCAACAGGGTCTGAGGCCAAACATTGGAATCCAGCAGCGCAATACTCACCAGGCTCTTCCGGGGCCTAATCAATTGCAAATAACAGATGGTGGAAGGCAGCCTTGGGAATTGGCTTTTGAGAAGATGAGCGCGACAGTTGACAAGGTGAGCGCGACAGTTGACAAGTTGGCAATCAACACAGAGAAGGTGAATACGACAGTTGACAAGTTGGCAACGCATACAGGGGCGACAATTCACAATCTAGAGATGCAGATAGCTCAGCTCGCAAAGCAACTGAATGAGCGTCCCCCAGGCACTTTCCCAGGTGATACCGAGAACAACCCTAAGAACCATTGCAATGCCATAACAACTAGAAGCGGTAGGGTGTTGGGATCTAACAGGAGTGCAACCTGTTTAGAGGAAGACAAGGCCCCGGAACAACCACATGTTGAGGAGGAGCAACCTGAAAAAGAAGAGGTGGCAAGTGACAAGGCACCAGAGCAAGGGGGAAGGCTGAAGCTTGTGGATGAAGAGTTCCGAAAGAAGAAGTGGGTTGAACCCCAAGACCTCCCGCCCTACATGAAGGTACCATATCCTGAAAGATTGAAGAAGCCTCAACAGGATAAGCAGTTCAACAGATTCCTTGATGTCTTCCGCAAACTTCACATTAACATTCCATTTGCGGAAGCCTTGGAACAGATGCCATCATATGCCCGGTTTATGAAGGAGCTTCTCACCAAGAAGCGGAGAATATTGGATGAGGAAATGGTTTCTTTGACCGAGGAGTGTAGTGCCATTCTTCAACAAAAACTACCTCCAAAGTTGGAGGATCCCGGTTCTTTTTCGATACCATGCACCATTGGGGGGATGACTGTAGGGAAGGCATTATGTGATCTTGGGGCAAGCATCAACTTGATGCCCCTTTCTATGATGAAGAGGTTGGGGATCAAAGAATTCAAGGATACACGGATGTCACTCCAACTCGCCGATCGTTCTATAAAATATCCTTATGGAGTGGTCGAAGACTTGTTAGTAAAGGTGGACAAGCTCATATTTCCGGCGGACTTTGTAGTGCTTGATATGGATGAAGACGCCGAGATCCCTCTCATATTGGGTAGGCCTTTCTTGGCCACTGGGGGTGCCTTGATAGACATGCGATAAGGGAAGCTCACTCTTAGGGTGCAAGATGATGAGGTAGTCTTCAATCTCTTTGAAGCAATGAAGCACCCTGTTGAGAGGTCGGATATGTATCGAGTGGATGTGGTGGAATCAATTGTAAAGGCAAAGGCAACTCGAGAAGCCCATGGTTCTTCACTTGCTCAAGTGTTGGTAAAATCCCATGATGATGATAGTGAGAAAAAAGACCCTTTGGGGGATGAGGTCTATCTCGAGTGGTTGAAAGACATGGAAACCTTACCGAGTTCCCCAAGGGATGAATGTGCAAGGGAAGAGCGTAACAACAAGGGCATGGAAAAAGAGGATAAAGCACCGAAATTGAAAGGTGGCACAACCGTGGTGGTCAATGAAAACAACCAGTTGATCCCAAAAGGGACCATCACGGAATGAAGAGTATGTGCCGATTATAGAGGGCTTTTGGATTTAAATGAGTTGTCCGGGATCCGCAAGCAAGCAAACCACAAAAAGCGGACTAAGGAAAGGCAGGACACACACATCTTGCCTAGGGAGCTTGAGCCCGGGCAAGCGGTACTTCTTGACAACTCAAGATTGAAACTCTTTCCGGGAAGGCTAAGATCGAGGTGGTCAGGACCATTCAAGGTCCTCCAAGTTTGTCCTCACGGAACAGTAGAGTTAGAAGGGGCCTCTGGTAACTTCAAGGCAAATGGGAAAATGATAAGGCATTACCATGGGGAATCAGTCCCAAATTACAAGCAGTTTCTTCCTCCGGAATAACCCTTAGGGGCGACTTGAGTCAGGCTCGGGACGTTAAACAAGCGCTACTTGGGAGGCAACCCAAGCTAGGTATCCTTTAATTTTAGTTTCTGTCATTTTCATTAATAATAAAAAAAAAAGCTTGATTCGCCACGCGAATCCACAGTGGCCACGCGAGACAGAAGCCCTGAATCTCAGAGGCTTGCTCACGTTTCTGTCTCGCGTCGCGAGGGATGATTTCGCCTTGCGATTCTGGGCATCATCATCTGTTGGAATTCCAGATTTGCCTCGCGAGATACTACTCGCCTCGCTATTCTGGAAAGTGTGAATAACAATTTTCCAGATTCGCCTCGCGAGTGATCACTCGCCTCGCGAATCTGCACTTAAGGTTTTAATTTTCAAGAGTTCTTCCAGGATGCTATGCAACAGAAAGGAGCCCGTGAGATCAATTGGACGAGGATGCAACCATAGAAACTTGATCAGGGAGCACCCTCTCCTTTTCCTCACTCTTGTTTTTGTTTTTGTTTTTTTTGGTTTTGTTTTTGTTTGTCACTCTTGAATAATTTGAGAAGATCAAGAGTTTGTGTATGAATGTGTGTCGACAAGCTTGTTGGATTTTAATTAAATTGAGCATAGATTGATTGCATGAATTATTTTGACCATTGATGATTTCCCCCTAGGTTCTGAAATTAGAAAAATTGATCCCCATGTGAAAAATTGAAAATTGAACTTTGAGAAATTTTATTGCGATTACTTAATTTATGATAAGTTTGGGGTGAGGGGGTGCACACACTAGGAATCCTATCTCGGTCAAACAATTTGCAAAAATGTCCAGGTGAGGATTAGAGCCTCCAACTTTGTTTTTGAATGTGTGAATCACTGTTAAGTTGCACTTTCCCGAATTTGCTTGAATCTCTTTATGGTTTGCATGTTTATGTGTTGCATCAAATGATTTAGGCAATTTTCTTTGAATAACTACTTGGCCTAAAAAGAACCATCCCTAATGCATGTTCCCTAGTTACCCCGTTGAGCCTGATTAGCCTATTGTTTCTTGATGACCCTATATTATAAGCCAGAAATCTGAAAAACCATGTTAGCCCAATCTTAGGATTAGGAGAGTATGGAAGCTAGCAAGAGAAGGGTTGTGAGGAACTAAGTTTGGGGTGGCTACAAGGTGGTGTGTCATATTGGGGGTGAGAAAAAGAAAAATAAAGGTTGATTTAAAAAAAAAATTACCAAAAGAAAAGGGGCAAAACAGAAAAAAAATTAGCAAGGAAAAGGCTGTAGTCACCTGAGGCAGAAAGAAAAATGGAAAAAGGAATTTGAGTAGAAAATGTGTCTAATGCTCATGCTCTCTTAGTTCCTAGGGACTTAAGCCTAGTATCCTTGAATATCCTACCCTATGCCAGGCCCCATTACAACCTTTATAAGACCTTCTGATGTTGCATGCATGTTTTCGTGGGATCCATTTTTGAGATAAAAATCAAATTCATGGGAAGTGCTCTTGATATGTGAAATTGAGTGAAAAGTTGATAGCCTAGACGAATTTGAGCGAATGAGTGAATTACTAAATACCCTTGTGAGGAAGGCAATTGTTTGAAATTGGTGATCTTCATTTTGTGTGTAACTCTGATCCTCAACTTAGATTAATAATTGCATGAATGATGAAGTTCTCAATTGTTTAAAGTAAATGAATGTGGGGATTACGTTGATGTAGGGGGGAAATCATTGGAGAAAAACTGTTTTGTTAAGATTGCATGAAATTTGTGCGAAATCGATTGAATCCCTTAAGCTTGCCAAGTCTTGAGTCGTTTTTGAGTTTTAGCTTGCTTGGGGACAAGCAAGGTTTAAGTTTGGGGTGTTTTAATAAGCCTTTGACTTATCTAGTTTTATAACTAGATGGACTGTGGCTTTTGTGCAAATTATTCGAGTTCAATCTCGTTTTCGCCCAAATTTGGCCTTGTTTTGTTCCTAAGTAGACTTTTACTCGTTCTAGGCATTTTTAGTAGTTTTTAGTCTATTTTGAATAGAATTACGCTTTTTGTGTCTTTTTATTGTTTCAGGTTAGAAGTGAAGCTCCGGGAGTCAAGGAAAGTCAAGAAATAGTGGAAATTTCCATTCTGGAGATACTCGCCCCGTGAGTAGACGCTCGCCTTGCGAGCCTGAAGATCAGCAAAACAGCAACAGTCATCAATTCTGGATCGCCACGCGAGAGGCTTCTCGTCTCACGAGAAACTGAAGACCTGGAAGACAGAGACCATCACGGCCTAGCCGTGATGAAGGTCACGGCTGTGACAGAATAAGGTTTGAAGTCTCGCCCCGCGAGAGGAAGATCGCCCCGCAAGAGTTTGAAGACCATGGAAGACAGAGATCATCATGGCCTAGCCATGATGAAGGTCACGGCTGTGACAGATTAAGGTTTGAAGACTCACCCCGCGAACACACTCTCGCCTCGCGAAAATCCAAATTGAAAGCGCGCCAAAACTAATGTTCGCCTCGCGAAATATGGTTCGCCCCGCGAGCGGCCGAGAACTAGAATCCCTATTTATAGGCTGTTTCAGATCAAATTGAGGGACTTTTGAGATTCCACTTGTTTTAGATCAGTTTTAGGACGAATCCTTGTTTCTGGAGCTGCGTCTCCCTTCTCTTTTCTTTTCTTATTTTATTATGGAGATTATTGCCGATTGTTCGTTTGTCGTCACGGGCATGAGGAACTAATCCCCTCGTCCAGGGGATCGATGAAGCCACCCATGGCGGTATAGTGTTCATGTGATGTATGTTTTTCTCCCCTTTAATTCAATTCTTGTTTTCCAATTCTGATTGGATTGTGTTGATCATATGCTTGCGTGATTAACTAGTTAAACGTGTTGAGGCTGATCGGCGTTTCGCGTTTTAGAACTTGAATTGGGATCATCGATCGAATATTGTACGAGAGTGAGTAGGAGATCGGTGCAACCGTATAGGGAACAAGATTTAATAGAATTTGATGATTAGGATTATGAGACCTAGTAAGTAATTAATCCAATCTTCGAATACGTCCTATTGAGCACGACAGTGGATATAGGAGAATTTGGGGGTCCCGGTTGACATTGTAATTGAACTTAGGGAGGAATACATCATCACTTGGGTACTATGAATGATTGGGTAGGTGGATTTGAGACCCTAGATATATTAATTCCTGATTTTTAATACATTAGCGTTATTTGAGTTGCTATTTGAATTGCGATTTTAATCTCTCTCTCTCTCAACCACTTTCCTCACTTGACCAACGTATCGGATTTCCCGCGGATTATTCGAATTGGTAGCCCAATCCCTGAGTTCGACCTCGGTAAATTCTTACCGTGTTATTTTATTACTTGCTACGACCCGGTACACTTGCCGGTGACTCAACAGCAACCATCACACCCAGGCCCTGACAGAGGTCACGGCCGTGATGAGCTACCCAAAGAAGACCAGAAAGGATCACGGCCCAGCCGTGATACTTCTCACGGGCGTGATGAGAAAGACCCTAAAGATGAGAGAGTATCACGGCCTAGCCGTGATAAAGGTCACGGCCGTGACAGGCCAGCTCCTATGGACTAGAATTGATCACGGCCTGCCCGTGATGAGCATCACGGCCGTGACACAATTTCCAGCATCCCTTTGACTAGGGATGTGAGCCAGCACCCGCTACCACCTCGGTCAGTTGTTCCATTTTTATCCTCTCTCCGACTTGATTATTTACATTGGGGACAATGTAACTTTTTAAGCTTGGGGTAGGGGTATTTTTACAAATTTTTGAATTTTTGCATTTTTCATGTTGCATTCATATAGGCATAGTTTTGCATGATCACATGATTAGATTGCCCCTTGCTTAGATTATGCATCCAATTGTGAGAACTTAGTGCCAAAAAAATTGAGATAGTGAATTTTTGAACCCAATTTTTTTTTATTCTTGTGATAAGGCTACAAATAAAAATGCTTGAGATGATCTTTGATAGTTGATAATTAGAAAGTGGTTCCGTAGATTTGTGCTTCTCATTGATTTTTGAACTACTAAATGTGAGATTTTTGATCCAAAAAGGGGTACTCACTAAATTTACCCCATTCCTTGTGATAGAGTGTTTTATTCCTCTTGGATTGTATTCTCTAGAACTTGACTTGAAACCCTTTTGAAGCTTAAAAATTTTTGAAAACATTTTTGAAAATGATTGAGCCACTAGGTATTTTTCCGGCCTTCTGAGCTTTGATTGATTAAATGCTACCCCTTAGTTGCCCGATTTTGAGCCTACAAGAATAAAATACTTTTCTTGGTACCTTTAAATATTTTGATGAATGATGCTTGGTAGGAGACCTTCTAAAGTATTGCACAAAAGGGGATGACAAAAGGAAGTGAGAAATAAAATAAAAAGAAAGAAAGAAAGGTGGAAAAATGAATCAAAACCCAAAAAGGTATTTTAGAAGGTGTCATGCTTTGCAATGCTTGATATTTTGTTTAGCCTTCTTGAAATTTCCTTTTCTTGATTTCCCCACCGAATGATTATCCCATGGCCCCGTTACAACCAAAGTAAAAGACCTCTTGATTCTTATGTGTTTTCGTTAATAAAGTAAAGATTTGGTTAATAGTCAAGCTTATGGTAGAATTCATTCCTTGAGTAAATTGAGCGAATTGTCATATATCCTTAAACACTTGAGTGAGGTGAGAAAGAGTGCCTGAATCAGTGAGAATATGAGTCTAGGAAACCTAAGCTTCTAATTGGACTTGAAATTGATTGTATCTTGGTGAATTATTTGAAAATGCCTGTTACTTGGATTAGTTACTCAGATTCTTGGTTCACTATCCATACTCTGATTATTTATATCTTCTGGCCTTGGTGATTGCTTGTGGACAAGCAAAGTCTTAAGCTTGGGGTGATTTGATGAGTGTGATTTCACCTCATAATTCATGTACATTTTGCATGAATTTTCATATAGTTTAGGCAATTTTAATTTTATTTTTGTTAGTTTTTACCTTGGAACGGGTAAGGCGGTTTTGTGGTGTTGTTTTGCAGAAATTAAGGATTAAATGCTCAATATCAACCATGATGGAGCTTTCATGAAGATGGGGCTTGAAAAGTGAGAAAATGAACCAAACAGGGCCCATCACGGCCTAGCCGTGATGACCATCACGGCCATGATCAAACAAAACTGAAAAGAAAAGAAGGCAAAAGTCAGAACTGGTCACGGCCTAGCCGTGATGCCCATCACGGCCGTGACATGTCAGCTGAACCAGACCCTCAACAGGCAGAACTGATCACGACCTAGCCGTGATGAGCGTCATGGCCGTGCCAAACCAAAAATTGAAGAAGCGCCCAAGGCAGAACCCTTCACGGTCTGGCCGTGATGGCCATCACGGCCGTGACGTGCATTATTTGGATCCGAATTTGTAATTGGGCTTCCCTAATCTATAAATAGGCATCTGGGCAGAACATAAAAAGGTGACTCTTGACCTAGAAGGATGTTTTTCTCTGAACCAGGGGCTGTTGTGACTGTTGTGGAAAGCTTCCATGGAGTTTCTTCTCTCCTTTGTTCCTATTTCTTTTATTTTGGCTTTCTCTATGACTATGAGTAGCTAAATTCCCTTTTGTCGGGATTAGATGTAGCTAAACCGAATCTCATGTATTTTGCCTTGATCTATTAATCCATGTTTATGCTTCTTTTTTAGTGTTTGATTCCTATGCTTAATGCTTTTTATGGTCTGGTCATCCATGAATTGTTCTGAGATTTGATTTGCAATGGGGACGTTCTTATCATTTCTTGATCTGGAATTATTCACCTAGTAAACCTTGCATCTAGGAATGGATTTTGGTTTATTAGTAATCGTGTAATCCCTACTCTTAATGCAAATTCATTAATTAGGCCACCTAAGGAATTAGGGTCTAATTAGGGGATTTAGGCTCTTGTCATCTAAGGAATTAGGACTTGAGTAATCTTGTGGGTTGATTTTAATATTAGAAGTATAAATTGGATTGGTGGTCTTAGTATTGCATGAGGCAAGGGTTTAGTGAAGTTTAATCCCAACATCTTTCATCATATTTGAAGAATCCCTCCTTTTTGCATTCCAAGTGTTTGATAAAAATCCTAAAAGAACTTGTTCCTATTATTTTGTTTATTTTAGGTTTTAAATCTTTTTGGTCTTGGTATTTAATATTGAGCTCCCTTCCTTCCAAATATCCTCTTAGATAGTAGTTGATTTGTTGCGTGTTAGTACTTGTCGCAGTCCTCGTGGGAACAATATCCCTCTTACCTCTTTACTACATGTACGACTTGGTATACTTGCCAAGAATGGTCAAACACTACTACAGAACAATTCATGGATGATCAGACCACAAAAACTTGAGATTTTCTCTCATTAAAAGATTTTCTCAAAGCCTTAATTTTATCTTGTATTTGGAGTTATTATTTTTTCTATGATGAAGGCTTTTATTTATATATGCAAAAGATCCTCCCTTTACCACTTGCACGTTTTTACAACCAATTCTAATTGGTTTTCCAATTTTTGCTAAATAAAAACTTTTATTGGGTTGTACAGCTATAGCCACCTCATCATACATTGTACCAACATATAGGTGACACGGACTAATCTCTCGCGGGAGTTTGTTCGGTGCCTCGATGGGTGGCATCCCTCCCAACTGAGGTTTTTTCCATACCCAAGGCTCGAACTCGAGACCTTGGTTAAGAGGCGAGAGGCCTTTAACCACTCACGCCAACCTCAGTCGGTTCTTTTCCTCCTATTTGAAAATATCATAAAAGGCCTCCAGGCACTAAAAATTTGTACTAATTCAACCATAAAAAATTAATATCCCAATATATGCATTTAATGAGAAAGAAACATTTTCATCTATAAAAACCATTTCGTTTAAGAGTAATATGTACTCATTGTGCTCTCTCAATTCCTTGCACTAAATTCTACAATGAACAACAACAACAATAACTTGTACCTCAGCTCTGATGAGGTTTTCAACTTGCAAGCATTCATAGCTCATGTTGAGTCTCTTGTGGCTCATGGAAATGCTGCCACAAGAAGGCAATATTTACAAAACCACTTTAACTCTAGAGAGCTACCTTCAAACCGTTTGCACCCCACTTTTCATAGGCCAATGCTAATGCATGAAACTAGAAACTTTGCTAATAGCAGGGTTTTCCAAGCACCACAACAACAACCTATGGTGATGGTGCCTCGTGAAAGTACAAGCTTGTTTCCTAATGCTGCTCGAGTTGTTGCACCACAGCTTGATGCACACCAAGCTCCAACTCAACCAATCCACCAAGAGATGGAAATGGAAGTATCTCCAATTGATGGTACTAGGCCATATATTAACCTGTTGGACAAACCAATCATCAACAATGTTAATGAGATTAACTTGAATGTTGGAACCCTCTTGGATCTGGAGTTGAAGCTCTAGAGCTTCCAAGGATTTCTACTTTTGTGTAGTGTCATGATAGTCTTCATGACACTGGTTGAAGAAATAATATTTTCATGATGTAATGTTTTCTGGAAACATTAGGTTGAAATAAAGTTTATGCACTATTATTATGAGTTAGTGTGTTTGTTGAGTCTTGTCTCAAAATTTTGGGCCTTTATTTATGAGTTAAATTATGTTTGTCATGAATAATATGTTAGAGTTCTATTATCTTGATTCTCATTTATGCTTAAAAGATGTATGTGAAAATTGAGAATGAGAGGGGAAAAAAAGAATTAAAATGTCAATTTTGATTCTTATATTATTGATATTTGATATAAGTATGGTTGCTTTTTTCCTTATGATTATTCTCTATCTTTTCAAATTGAAATTGCGATCATGGTCGTGTTACGAACCAACACAAGTCGATGTAATATGCAATTGTGGGAAGTTTGCGACTACAACCACATCAGGGGATACAGAGTGAGATCTGAATCCTTATCTTCTTTTTTTTTTACTGGATTTCATATTATACATAGTTTGCGGAGAATATAAATAGATTTTACCATTAATCAAGATATCAATTTCAATTGAAACAAAATCTATCAACTCTGTTGAGGGGAATTACAGAATAAAAACAAAATCAACATCGGTAATCATTGTTTTGAATTGCGGTTGCGTTGCCGTTAAAGAAATTATGAACAATTATAAGAAAATACAGATAATATACCCATGATTGTAGCTTTTCAGAATTTAAGACAACCATTTGAAACTCTGATGGTAGCGATATATAATCCAGATAATAGGTGAGTCTTTTTGTTACCGATTAGATCTATTGAAAACATGTAAAAGTTGAATGACAAACAATTTTCATTTCTTAAATTTTGAATTGGTAGCACTGTAGCCTTTCAGGGCACATCATTAAAGCTGAGTGATGAGTGGCTATTCCAAAAAACAAAGAGATAGGTGTGCCAGGTCGAATGTAGTTAGATGAGTGGCAGAGCCCAAAAACAGAGAGATAGGTATCGAACTCAACTTTGTCTTCAATTCTCCAAATTATTTAAAGATGATACCCGATTTACACTTTAAAATCATTGATTTATTATATAAAAAATGAATAATATAAAAGGTTTTAACAATCAATCAATGGTTAATTTTTATGGTGTTTTAATCTTCTATGTTAAGTGTGGAGGACCTTGGACTTGCCCATCTGAACTCATATATGAAAATTTATATTCTACATCTTAACGAATCAAAACTTTCGCACATATCTCAATTATTGAGAAACATGTAAAAGTTGAATGGCAAATAATTTTTATTTCCTAATTTTTGAAAGGGTGGCATCGTAGCCTTCAGGGTACAACATTATTGCTCTATTTTTTTGAGTGGAAGTTGTGAAGAGAGAAGCGGAGAAGAGAAAAATTAGAGAGAAAAGTGAAAGTTTTGTTGTTTGGTAATGGAGAGAGTATGTGGGGCTCTCCCAAAAATAAAATATCTTCTATGATGAAGAGAAAATGGAAGAAGGGTACGTAGAATATAGGGGTGCATTTACTTTTTTGTCCTTTCATATATTCTTCGTTGGCCAATGCCCATGGGATGTGTCTGACGCCTTCCCCACTTACTACGTATGTCTATAATTTTTATTAATTATATTATATAATAATATAATATAATATAATATAATATGTTATATTATATATTATCAGAGATGAATATGCTTTTACAAGAAAAATTAAGTTTTTTTTCTCTTCTACTTCTCTCCTACTTCTTTCAATCAAAACAACCTAAAAATCTACTCATTTTCTCTTCTTTGTTACTTCTTCCCTAATCCAAACAATGTATAAAGTTGAGCTATGAATGTGTTTAGTTCAAAAAACAGAGAGATGGACTGTCAGGTAGAACATAGATGAGCACTAGAGCCCAAAAACAGAGAGACATATGTCAACTCAGATATGAAACATTTAATTAAACAAATCAAAACTTTGGCACATACTTAAATAAATTCAATAAGCGGTTCTAAAAATTATTAGGGAGCGTCAATATTTTAAAATGATTATTGTATCGGTATCCAATATATACTTCTCAAATACTTTTATACTATTTTATAATATATTTTTTTGAATTTCATACCGATACAATGTGAGATCGTAATGATAGGGCTGACCCAAGGCAACATGAGGCCTAAAGGTAGGTGAGACTTCATAGTGAACAAATCATAAGATGAGGCCTCGTATGTGCAATTTTTATTAGGTATTAAATAATTTTTGTAAGTGGACTATGGAGGGAACCTAGCTAGTGGGGTGGACTGGAGGCCTAAAGCGAGGGCTTGTCTAACTTTACCCTCGGGCCAGCCCTGCGTGACGATATATAGTATTTAATGATCTACAATGACAAAATGTGATTGATGAAATACTGGTTTCTAGTTTAGGATTTGTATTTTTATGTAAATATTACATTAGTTTTTATGCGTATTTTCAACCTTTTGTGTTCTATAATTTTTAAAATTTATCATATCCATTTATCAATATAATGTCATATTTGTATTCCATATCGGTATTCATACTTACTAACTACTATGTTACTAATTGTTTTGGTCTTTGACCGCGATTTTCCATAGGTAAAGTTGTGAGACTAATCCTCGGGCCGGGGTTAGCATTTAGGTAAAACTGTCCTTAAAGTGTCGACTGGGGGCATAGTCCACTATCTGGAATAATTCATTTTGCATATTAATTTTCATTATAAATAAAATTTGCGTCTCGTATTTAGGTTGTATGGCAAAGTTATTATTTGAGAGGGTGTTCCGAAAACATAATGGTTGTTAATGGGGTCTTTTCAAAAGACTCATTTTTTTTAATACCGCGAATTTGAGTCTCCTCTGCTGTTGCAATCCATTGTGCACCAATCACATCTTCAAGGTCACACAGCTTCATCATGGCTTGCTTCACCATCCTCATCCGCCACAACCTCGAAATCTCAAGTCTATGCCCTTTGAAAAAGAAATTATACCCAGTACATGAAAGCTCGGTTAAATTTGATTGAGTCCATGAATCTTACCTTGTTTTGAGTCTTTTTTGATTTTTGGTTTGCTTGGGGACAAGCAAAGTTTAAGTTTGGGGTATTATAATAAGCCTCCATCTTATCTAGTTTTATAGCTAGAAATGCTAAGGTTTTTATGCCAATTGAGCGATTAAACTTCGCTAATCACCCAAATTTGACTTCTTTTGTCCCTAAGCAACACTTTGAATCTCTTAGATAGTTTTCAGGAAATTTTAGTTAATTCTGAGTCAATAAAGTATTAAAATGCTACTTTTACATTTCAGGTTAAAAGTGAAGCTCGAGGAAGCTAGCAAAATTGAAGAAAGCATGCTTAAAGGTAAAAAGGCAGATTCGTTTCGCAAAGGATGTTCGCCTCGCGAGCCAGAGGAAGAGATTAAGCAGGACCAGGCCACCATTCAGGCTCGCCTCGCGAGCCAGAAGCAGAAAAGCTGAAGATCATTCAGGCTCGCCTCGTGAGCACTGTCTCTCATCGCGAGAATTCCATTTTTGAACTGGAGCCAAACTTAAGACTCGCCTCGCAAGCCCTTGCTCTCCCAACGAGCACGCGCAGACCCGGCCCTCTATAAGAAGCTTGCTTTGGTGCGGATTGGAGAGTTTTTGATAGAGACCTAATCCTAGTTTCTTTGGAGCTGCGTCTCCCACTGTTTTACGTAGTTTGCTTCTTGTTAGGATGATTTCCTTCTTTTCTTTGGTTTTGGTTATTGTTACTATGAGGAACTAATCCTCTTTTCTGAGGAAACGATGAAGCCGCTCATGACGACATAGTTATTCCAATGTGGTGATTTCTTATTCCCTTCTCTTGATTTCTTGTTTCCTAATTCTGTTTTTAATGTGTTGATCAAAAAGGGCCATTGGTTAACTAGTCTAGTGCGTTAAACCGGAAGGAGATTCGTGTTTAGGACTTGGGTTTGGAACACCAACTGAGTACGACTAGGAATAGAGTAGGATATTGGTGCAATCGCGATAGGGAGCCAAGAACTTAATATAATCTAACTGTTGGTTATCGGATCGGAAGATAGGTAATTTGCATGTTCAGGTAATTCCTTTTGAACATCGGAAGAGACTTTAGGATAATTGAGGGTTCCAATTGGCAAAGAAATTGAACATAGGGCTAAGAGAATAA
Organism: Sophora flavescens; assembly: GCA_030762895.1. Taxonomy (NCBI): domain Eukaryota; kingdom Viridiplantae; phylum Streptophyta; class Magnoliopsida; order Fabales; family Fabaceae; genus Sophora; species Sophora flavescens. The sequence continues at coordinate 108,642,445 of CM061070.1, forward strand.
TCACTTAGGTAGCTTCCATGATTGGGTAGGTGGATTCATGACCTTAGAAGCCTTAATCTTAATTTGAATCTCACTGTTATCTGTTAGTTTAGATAATTGATATTTGATAGTTGATTTGTTAATGATAATTCTCTTTCTTCATAACAAACTACTTGTTGACTTGGTCAAACTGCTTTGAATTAGATTGAATTTTGGTATAATTGGTCGCCCAATCCCTATGTTCGATCTCGGTAACTACTTACCGTGTTTTATTACTTGCTTCGATCCGGTACACTTGCCGGAGTCCCATTAGTCTGAGATTGAGTTTGACAATTATGGGGATGCTATTGGCTCGCATGCTAATGATTTTTCTAGTTTCTTGGCTGTGCAAGCTAAAAGCCATGCTAGCACATTGATTGAGGAATGGTATAAAGTACCCGAGAACGTGAAAAATCAAATTTATGAGTTACTCGAGGTAAAGTAACTTTTAACCTCTTCGTTTGTATCTGTTGTATTTAGGCATATTATCATTCACAAATTCATCTATTTTGTTCTGCAATGTAGGTCTATTTTGATATGCCGAATACTACAGCTATGAAAAAGAAAGTTCTTTCACATGCTGCTAAGCTTTGGACGAGGTTTAAGTCAACCGTGTCTAGTAATTACATCTTTGGAATGTAGGCCGACAAGTCTCCTACTGATGATTACCCTTTCATTGATCGAGATACGTGGGATCAATTTGTGGCGATCCGACGCTTGCCTCCCTATCTGGTTAGGTGAAGTTAATTTTTTTTATAATAAGCCAACCTAAATTTTTTTATTTAATTGAATTGACTACTTGCTATTTGTAACAGGAGAAAAGGGGAAAGGCTCAGGGGATCCAGGAAAAAAAATGTCCACAAACACCATATATCTTGTGGTGGCTATAAACTGGTTCGGCATAATATAACGGAGACGAAGTTGAAGAAGAGGCAGGAGATGAGGATACAGTTATTGATCCTCCGACTCCCCCCTCCCCACGTGGGGATACATGGATTGAAGGTCGAAAGACAAAGTTGGGGGTTATTAAATCTGAGCCCACACGTGTTGTTGCTGAAAAGATTGTAAGTAATTAATATTTAATTCTACTTGAACTTTGTAACAAACTTTTAGGTATCTTACACATTTTTTTGAATTTCGTCTTTGTAGGCTTCGCTGAAGGAACAAAGCTCGCAAGTATCATTCGCTCCACAGGGTCGTCGGGATATCCTGGTCACTGCCTTAGACAAAGATGACCACCTTGACCGAGTCATTGGTGTTGGAGTGCAAGTGGGCATTCAGAAATTCCATGGATCATGTTCACATGAGCGAACCATGGGAGAACGGGAGCAGCTACTCACGGAGAAGATTTGAAAGGATGTTATCCGATCGCTTTTAAAGGACCCGAGGGCTCTCCGAACTCTTATATCATCTATGAAAACCGAAGTAAACCCAACTGTCCAACCTTCACATGTGAGTACAAATGGGAGATGTCTAGGTCAACATGTGTTGGTAGATGATGATGAGGAGCGGGACAATGATGAGCTGGTGGCACCGGTGGAGGCGAAGGTATTCATATTCATTATATTAATTATGTCTTTCTCTATTTACAATTAAAATGACTTGACAATATTTAATAATTCTTTATCTTTTTTAATTGTTTAGGATAATAACAAAGCAGGTGGTCCATCGAATCTGTCGTAGGAGAGGGGGAAGTCTCTTTCACCCCAGGTATTCATAATCATTCAATTATTACTTATGTTTTTATATTGTTTAGGTTAATATTTACCATTTATTCATAATTGTTTATATTGTTTGTTTAGGACAACACAACTCCGTCGAATCCGAGAAAGAGTACTATCTCGCCGATAGCTCGTCTGGCTGCATAGGTGGCGGTGTACCAACACGACGACTTTGATATTCCTTTGGAACGTGATGGCACTGTAACTGACTTGTTTCCAAGTTTTTATATCTCGGGGGGGGGGGGGATGTGGGTGACATACTCCACGATCGAGTATGGATAACCAATATGGTTGTTAGTGTTTGGTGCACGTAAGTACTTACATTTCAATATAATTTATTTATTTCAATATATTACGTAATGAACATTGACTAATTATTTCATTTCTTAGGTATCTGCATCGCCTTGCTATGACAAAGGGCATCCCGTCTAGTTATGGATTCTTAGACCCCACCCTCATTCAGGGTTATTTCTACATAACTGGTGATGCCATCACCAGATACTTGCAATCCGTAGTATCTATTAGCCACACTGAGTTATATATGGCACCACTTCTCAGGAATGACCATTGGCAGTTCCTCATACTTTGTCCAGCACAGCATACACTCATATTTCTTTGCTCGTTGTACTTTCAGCCGGACCCTCAAGTGAAATCGTATATTTATAGGTACGTAAAATCTTATTTATAACTTGTAACCTTTTTCTTTTATTTTATTAAATATGCATGAAAAAATCATTGACATTCGTATTTTTTTTTATCATATTGCAATGATTGCGTGTAACATTGCTTGCACAAATGGTAAAAGTAGGAGTGTAAAGACAAAACTCAAGGCTACATGGATTATCCCAAAGGTAAGTAGTTTAATAAATAGTATTTATTATTATTATTATTATTATTATTATTATTATTATTATTATTATTATTATTATTATTATTATACTCATATATTATTTTTACTTGATGTTGATCAATTTCAAATTGATTTGTAGTCTCGTAGACAAGTCGGCGATTGGGAGTGTGCCTACTATGTCATAAGACATATGTTAGACATTGTCTCCACTGGTATTAAAGATAAATGGTAGCAGGTAATAAATAGCTATATATATATATATATATATATATATATATATATATATATACATTCAGTTAATTAATTATATTCTGTTTTTGTTATTGACTTAATTTAATTAATGTTGCATTAATTTGAACTTGTGCAGGTTTTCGACAATGAATCTAGCTTGACTTTTAAGGAATTCACAAGCTCGATAGAGCAGTTTGTAGAGTTCTTTTTTGAGTACGCTAAAGAGAAACAAATAGACTTAGATCCTACGGGTGCATTGTTTTAGTTACTCAGAACATTTTTAGATTGTGTATGATCATGACTTAATTAATTAGTTAAAAGATAATGAAAACACTTGTAACAGTGGTTAAGAATATAACCGACATTACAAGTCACATATGACAGCGGTTCCTTCGAAAACCGATGTTACAAGTTAACCTGTAACAACGGTTAAAACCAACCGCTGTTACAAGTTAACTTGTAACATTGCTCTGATATTCAATTCGCCACTTGTAAAGGCGGTTGTCTCAATAATCGTTGTTACAGATATACTTGTAACATCGGTAGGAAAATCGACGTTATAAGTTAAACTTGTAACGTCGGTTTAAGCAACGTCACATCCAAAACCGACGTCACAAGTCACTTTTAACCGCTATAAAAGTGCTTCATGAACTAGTGATTATCTTTCAATTTAAATACATAACATAATAAGCTATTTTTTTTAATATATACAATTATATTAGTTGAATTATACTTGATGAGTTATTATCGTTCTTAATTTACAACAAAGGATTTTGTTTTCTGTATATAATTTAATATAATCGTAGCAGATCTGCAATTTGGCCAAAATCATTCTTTAAAATGTGATTTTACAAAAGGGTTCATGTATTTAGGTAAAACTAATCATAGATGACATGGAATGTTTTAAAGAGTCTTCACGTACTATTTGATTTGATGCCTTAAATAAAAATGATAACGTTAAAATAATAATTTGGTTCCTATAGTGTTAGGAAAATACACAATTTTTCTAAATCAGACTTGTGAAAAGTGAAATAAATGTGAAATAATAACATACAAAATTGATAACGCAGTTCAGCCAATTAAACATGTCTCCGGACTACTACAGATATTTTATTCAAAAGAGAAATATAAAAAGTGCTTACAAACACTTTCAACCTCTCATAACTTACAACCCAGAAACTTGATATTTTCTCTCATTAAAAGATTTTCTCAAAGCCTTAATTTTATCTCGTATTTGGAGTTATTATTTTTTCTTTGATGAAGGCTTTTATTTATAGATACAAAAGACCCTCCCTTTATCACCTGCACGTTTTGACAACCAATTCTAATTGGTTTTCCAATTTTTGCTCAATAAAAACTTTTATTGGGTTGTACAGCTATAGCCACCTCATTATACATTGTACCAACATATAGGTGACACGAACTAATCTCCCGCTGGAGTTTGTTCGGCGCCTCGATGGGTGGCATCCCTCCCAGCTGAGGTTTTTTCCATACCCAAGGCTCGAACTCGAGACCTTGGTTAAGAGGCGAGAGACCTTTAACCACTCAAGCCAACCTCAGTCGGTTCTTTTCCTCCTATTTGAAAATATCATAAAAGGTCTCCAGGCACTAAAAAATTGTACTAATTCAACCATAAAAAATTAATATCCCAATATATGCATTTAATGAGAAAGAAACATTTTCATCTATAAAAACCCTCTCGTTCGAGTCTAATATGTACTCATTGTGCTCTCTCAATTCCTTGCCCTAAATTCTACAATGAACAACAACAACAATAACTTGTACCTCAGCTCTGATGAGGTTTTCAACTTGCAAGCATTCATAGCTCATGTTAAGTCTCTTGTGGCTCATGGAAATGCTGCCACAAGAAGGCAATATTTACAAAACCACTTTAACTCTAGAGAGCTACCTTCAAACCGTTTGCACCCCACTTTTCATAGGCCAATGCTAATGCATGAAACCAAAAACTTTGCTAATGGCAGGGTTTTCCAAGCACCACAACAACAACCTATGGTGATGGTGCCTCGTGCAAGTACAAGCTTGTTTCCTAATGCTGCTCGAGTTGTTGCACCACAGCTTGATGCACACCAAGCTCCAACTCAACCAATCCACCAAGAGATGGAAATGGAAGTATCTCCAATTGATGGTACTAGGCCATATATCAACCTGTTGGACAAACCAATCATCAACAATGTTAATGAGATTAACATGAATGTTGGAACTCTCTTGGATATGGAGTTGAAGCTCTAGAGCTTTCAAGGATTGCTACTTTTGTGTATGTCATGATAGTCTTCATGACACTGGTTGAAGAAATAATATTTTCATGATGTAATGTTTTCTGGAAACATTAGGTTGAAATAAAGTTTATGCACTATTATTATGAGTTAGTGTGTTTGTTGAGTCTTGTCTTAAAATTTCGGGCCTTTATTTATGAGTTAAATTATGTTTGTCATGAATAATATGTTAGAGTTCTATTATCTTGATTCTCATTTATACTTAAAAGATGTATGTGAAAATTGAGAATGAGAGGGGAAAAAAAAGATTTAAAATGTCAATTTTGATTCTTATATTATTGATATTTGATATAAGTATGGTTGCCTTTTTCCTTATGATTATTCTCTATCATTTCAAATTGCAATTGCGATCATGGTCGTGTTACGAACCAACACAAGCCGATGTAATATGCAATTGCGGGAAGTTTGCGACTGCGACCACATCAGGGGATACAGAGTGAGATCTGAATCCTTATCTTCTTCTTTATTTTTACTGGATTTCATATTATACATCGTTTGCGGAGAATATAAATAGATTTTACCATTAATCAAGCTATCAATTTCAATTGAAACAAAATCTATCAACTCTGTTGAGGGGAATTACAGAATAAAAACAAAATCAACATCGGTAATCATTGTTTTGAATTGCGGTTGCGTTGCCGTTAAAGAAATTATGAACAATTATAAGAAAATATGGATAATATACCCATGATTGTAGTTTTTCGGAATTAAAGACAACCATTTGAAACTCTGATGGTAGCGATATTTAATCCAGATAATAGGTGAGTCTTTTTGTTGTCGATTAGATCTATTGAAAACATGTAAAAGTTGAATGACAAACAATTTTCATTTCTTAAATTTTGAATTGGTAGCACTGTAGCCTTTCGGGGCACATCATTAAAGCTGAGTGATGAGTGGCTAGTCCAAAAAATAGAGAGATAGGTGTGCCAGGTCGAATGTAGTTAGATGAGTGGCAGAGCCCAAAAACAGAGAGATAGGTATTGAACTCAACTTTGTCTTCAATTCTCCAAATTATTGAAAGATGATCCCCGATTTACACTTTAAAATCATTGATTTATTATATAAAAAATGAATAACATAAAAGTTTTAAACAATCAATCAATGGTTAGTTTTTATGGTGTTTTAATCTTCTATGTTAAGTGTGGAGTACCTTGGACTTGCCCATCTGAACTCGTATATGAAAATTTATATTCTACATCTTAACGAATCAAAACTTTCGCACATATCTCAATTATTGAGAAACATGTAAAAGTTGAATGACAAATAATTTTTATTTCCTAATTTTTGAAAGGGTAGCATCGTAGCCTTTAGGGCACAACAATATTGCTCTGTTTATTTGAGTGGAAGTTGTGAAGAGGGAAGCAGAGAAGAGAAAAGTGAAAGTTTTGTTGTTTGGTAATGGAGAGAGTAGGTGGGGCTCTCCCAAAAATAAAATATCTTCTGTGATGAAGAGAAAATGGAAGAAGGGTACGTAGAATATAGGGGTGCATTTACTTTTTTGTCCTTTCATATATTCTTCGTTGGCCAATTCCCATGGGATGTGTCTGACGCCTTCCCCACTTACTACATATGTCTATGATTTTTACTAATTATATTATATAATAATATAATATAATATGTTATATTATATATTATCATAGATTAATATGTTTTTATAAGAAAAATCAAGTTTTTTTCTCTTCTACTTCTCTCCTACTTCTTTCAATCAAAACAACCTAAAAATCTACTCATTTTCTCTTCTTTGTTACTTCTTCCCTAATCCAAACAATGCATAAAGTTAAGCTATGAATGTGTTTAGGGAACGCCGATATTTTAAAATGATTATTGTATCGGTATCCAATATATACTTCTCAAATACTTTTATACTATTTTATAATATATTTTTTTGAATTTCATACCGATACAATGTGATATCGTAATGACAAGGCATACCCAAGGCAACTTGAGGCCTAAAGGTAGGTGAGACTTCATAGTGAACAAATCATAAGATGAGGCCTCGTATGTGCAATTTTTATTAGGTATTAAATACTTTTTGTAAGTGGACTATGAAGGGAACCTAGCTAGTGGGGTGGACTGGAGGCCTAAAGCAAGGGCTTGTCTAACTTTACCATCGGGCCGGTCCTGCGTGACGATATATAGTATTTAATGATCTACAATGACAAAATGTGATTGATGAAATACTGGTTTCTAGTTTAGGATTTGTATTTTTATGTCAATATTACATTAGTTTTTATGCGTATTTTCAACCTTTTGTGTTCTATAATTTGTAAAATTTATCATATCCATTTATCAATATAATGCCATATTTGTATTCCATATCGGTATTCATACTTACTAACTACTGTCTTACTAATTTTTTTGGTCTTTGACCGCGATTTTCCGTAGGTAAAGTTGTGAGACTAATCCTTGGGTCGGGGTTAGCGTTTAGGTAAAACTCTCCTTAAAGTGTCGACTGGGGGCATAGTCCACTATCTGGAATAATTCATTTTGCATATTGATTTTCATTATAAATAAAATTTGCGTCTCGCATTTTGGTTGCAATCCATAGTGCACCAATCACATCTTCAAGATCACACAGCTTCATCATGGCTTGCTTCACCATCCTCATCCGCCACAACCTCGAAATCTCAAGTCTATGTGAGATTTTTCACTCTATGTTCTGCAATTAGGGATTTGGGATTTAGTTTCTCTTAAGGTTTCTAAATTACTTAACGGGGTTCTGGTTCTTCTCGGTTTTTCCATTTCCACATTGAAGATGTTTTTGTGAATAACTAGTTTCTAGGGGTCTGTTTGCTTTATTTTTAGTTTTAGAAATAATTACATAACCGATACCTTGTTTTGTTTTTGTTTACTGTTTTAAAAATATTATACAGGAAACACTGAAAACAACTTTTCCTTGTTTTCACTTTTTCCTTTACAAATTTTTGGAAACGGGAAACAAAATAAAAATAATGTGATAGTTTTATAATTCTTTCTAAAAACATAAAACTGAAAACAAAGCAAACAAACCCTAAACTTGTCTCTCTCTCTTTTTTGGTAGAAACTCTAAACTTGTCTAAGTAGTACGTCTCTGCCAGGTGTTTGCTTCATAATTGTGATTTGTGGAATATCTAAGAATAGGTATTCAATTGAAAATATAAAACGCATTTCTGTGTAGAGTGATACCAAAAAAAAGCATTGGTGGAAAGCATTTAGTTTTCATATGAAATGTTTTTGTCTGGGGTTTGAGATACATAATTATGTATAAACTTCCTCTCTCTATTTTTTGACGAGGAAGTCCACATGTATAAACTTCCTTTATTAGCTATTGATTTACTATATTTATGTTACGATACTCAAATTCTCTCCTTAAAATATTTCTTACGTACTTGATATTTATAGGACAAATTAATACGATCCATCTGAATGATAAAGTTTTGGCCACACCAAATAATTATATATTAAATGAAGTCCTTGTAGTTTACCATGGAGAGGTTATTTGGTAACTTGCCAGTATTACACTACTCTACTAAAGTTGTAGTGTGTGTTTGGTTTTACGTTGTAAAATGTGATTTTAGTAAAAAATGAGATGTTTGATTATTGTCAGGTAAAATTGATTTAGCCTCCAGAAACAATTCTGACTAGAAGTTAAAAAGTGACTTTTAAGTTGAGTTGCAAAATTTACACATACATCAAATTTGCTTTCAAAATAAAAACAATCAAACATAAATCACTTCACTTCAAACTCAATTTTAACCAAATCAATTTTACAAAATCAATTATATTCAAACTAGCTACTTTTATCAAACGCTAGTCCAAACATACACGTAATAGGTGGCATTACATAAATATACACAATTTGCTTGAATTAAAAATGAAATCACTATTCATAAGTAGGTTCTTTTAATAAAGTCTAATTGTAGCCTTGAATTGCACGTTCCAATCCCTAGTATACTGGTGACTTTTGTTTCCTTGCCTCTAGTTTGTACGGGTTAATTAATTAAGGTTTAATTGTACTAATGGTCCTCCAAGTATTGGTAATGTGCGATTTTAGTCCTGTAACATACCGTTTTTCACAAATAAGCTTAATGCATTTATATATTATATATATGTTTGCATATGTTTGTTAGGTTATTTTTGATGTCTAAGTTCATGTTCCCTTTCTTGTTTTTGATTTGGGAAACTAATTGGTTAACCTTTTGTTTGACCAAGGCTTGGAAAGCTAGTCAAGCCGCTTGAGGGAAACACGTTGGTTCTTCGTCTGGGTTGCCAGTTGGCTTTCGTTGGTTGGAATCTTCATACCAGGTATGGGGAGAAGGATAGTATAATCATTAGGCAAGGGGTAGTGTAATATGAGGGGTTCCCATGACCACATAGTTGTTTTTTATGATAAATGCTAAGTTTGTAACATGCCTATTTGTGATAAATGCCTATTATGCGTTTGTTGATATGTTTATATGAATAGTTGGTATGTCAATCATGTATGCCCCGTTGATATGTTGATACCATGTTTAATTGGTTGTTTGATATGGGTGATTATGCCATGATAAAGTTGGTTGATTTGGTATGTTTATACCTGTTGGTTGAGGTTTGTGGCTTGAAGTCAATATGTTTAAAGAATCCTTATTTGGTTAAAATAGGGCTCTGGTTAATATGATGATTAAGGGATTTATTCCCCCAAAATTGGTTATAAAACATGAACTGTTAGTAAAGGTGATATTTATGCCAATGGTTTAGTTAAGAACGTTAGGAATGATTTAAGAGTGGTTTAGGGTGTTGTTGGTTAAAAGAATTTAGCAAGAAATCTTCCCAGAACAATACGGCCTGTCCAGGAGCACGACTGTGATGAACAAGGAGCACGCCCCGCTCCCAATTTGAATTCTGGAAAATGGTCGTGCATTAAGCACGGCCGTGTAGCCAAGGAGCATGATCGTGCAGATGAGCATGGTCGTGCCTAAAATGAAGCACGACCATGCTCTACTTAAGTGGCAGCACGACCATGCTCTACTTAAGTGGCAGCACGCCCGTGCTGGGGTTAAGCACTCCCGTGCTCACCCTCTGTACAGAGACTGAGATTAAAGGTTTAAAGGGGTTTTAATCCCAATCTCCCCAATAACATGATGATAAAATGATGAATCAATGATAAGGACTAGACAACTCGGTTAATGACTAATGAAGATAATTAACGATAATTGGATGTTTAAGTTGGTAATCGTTAGGTTATCGCACGTTGATAACGTTGGTGCTTATTGGCCAAAGTGACCTCGATGCTTATTGGTGGAGGTGTTGATGATGTTAAGTCTTGGGTGCTTATTGGCCTAAGCACGATGATGTTGATGAAGAAGTCTTAGGAGCTTTTTGGCCCGAGCAAAGGAGGTGGTTGTTGTTGTTTGTTGATGTGCCATGCAGAGATCATTGGAACCGATGGTTGAGGGGGAGGTTCGACATAGGGGAGATCGCTCGAGAATACGGTGATCTGGCCATCCACGGTAGGTCACCCGATGGTTTGGTGACCGCGACCCCTCATGATGAGGCATTCACGGTTTGATGCGTTGGCTATCCATGGGGTTCACCCAAGGTTTGGTGAACTACCGGTGTTGGTGCTTCTATGGCCAATAAGGATATGTAACTCCGAAGTCGTCCATCCCGAATTAGTTGGTTCCACATGCATAATGGAGTAGCGGAGTAGTGTTGCATTGCACCGCATAGCATACTTGGTTGGTTTATGATGTTTATATGTGTATAAGTATGCTTATGATGTTGATATGCCATGATGTATGATCATCTTATTCCTATCTCCATGACGTTGTGATTATATGTTTTCTTACTCCCCGTTTCTCTATTTTCTGTTTGGCATGTATCGTTTTATGTAGAGGACGGCGAGCAGCCAGGAGATGAGTGACTCTGAGGAGCCGCGACTCTTTAGTTAGGATTTCCAGTTTCAGTTGTTTAGTTTTATGCCAGTTTTCAGTTGTATTCCGAGGATTTTATTTAGAAACGGTTATACCAGCTCTGTACGTGACATCAGGGTTGGGTTATGTTTGCCTTAGTTTTATGTTATGTTTCTTTCAATTCCTTTAAACCTGGTTTTTATTTCCGCGTTTTGTTGAATTAGTTATGTGGGAACTTTCTACCCATGATCCTTTTTATTAAAGGACGTATGTTTTATGTTTTATCTTTATCTTTTATGCTTTATAACGTACGGGGTATCTGGGTGTCACATTTAGTGGTATCAGAGCAGTTCGGTCTTATCCGGACGTGGTATGAGTCTGTTAGGTGATCTTGTTTGAATTGTTATATTTATATAGACAATGTTACGTGGTACTAAGTACCTAGAGTTCCGTTTTGGCTCTACTTTCTGTGGTTGGTGGTTTGTCTTGAACGATCCAAGAAGCCTACGAGTGCTTCTTGTGCTTAGGAAGGTGGTTTTATTATCTTTTGATAATAAGAACTCTGCAGATGATCTTGTGCGCTTACCTTTTAAAAACCGCTCGATGTTATTCTTTGAATGAACTTGTTATCTTCCAACCATGTTCCCTTCGATTGCTTCGATAAAACCATAGTTCTTAGAACTCCTGTGAAGTCTAAGGATCCAAGATTTCCCTCTGTCGATCGAGTTATGGCTCTTACAAAAGAAGAGTCCCAAGTCTACATAATGTTGTCTTCCCTGGAAGTAGAGAGCAGCCCTCCTGATGTTGTTAGCTTGCCTGCTGTGCGGGACTTTCCATAACTTACCCCTAGAGAGAGATGTTGAGTTCACCATAGACTTAGTGCCTGGCACCAGACCAATCTCTATAGCACCCTATAGAATGTCTTCTCTAAAGTTAGCTAAGTTAAAGGAACAGTTGGATGACCTGATGAAGAAGCATTTCATTAGGCCGAGTGTGTCTCCGAGGGAAGCACATGTGTTGTTGGTGATGAAGAATGATGGTAGTATAAGGTTGTGTGTCGATTATCGGCTACTCAACAAGGTGACCATAAAGAATCGGTATCCCTTCCCTAGTATCGATGATCTCATGGACTAGTTGATGGACATCCCGAAGACAGCGTTCAGAACGCGATATGGTCTCTACGAGTACTTGGTTATGCCCTTCGGTGTGACCAATGCTCTTGCGGTGTTCATGGACTACATGAACAAGACCTGTCACCCTTACTTGGATAAGTTTGTGGTGGTGTTCATAGATGACATCTTAGTGTACTCCAAGAGCAACGAGGACCACGAGGAACACCTGAGGGTTGTCTTGCATACCCTTAAGGAAAAGCAGTTGTATGCTAAGTTGTCTAAGTGTGAGTTTTGGTTAGAGGAAGTGAGCTTCTTAGGACATGTTATCTCTAAGGGTGGCAGAGCAGTCGACCCAACTAAGGTAGAGACGGTGCTCTAGTGGGAAGCGCCGAAATCAGTAATCGAGATTAGGAGTTTCTTACGGTTAGTCGGGTATTACAGAAGGTTTATAGAAGGTTTCTCTAAGATAGCTTTACCTTTAACCCGTCTCACCAAGAAGGGACAGTTGTTTGTGTGGGACTCTAAGTGTGAAGAGAGTTTCCGCACCCTTAAGGATAGGTTGACATCAGCACCAGTGTTAGTTTTGCCAGATCCTAGTGAACCCTTCGTAGTTTACTGCGATGATTCTAAGAAAGGGTTAGGCGGTGTGTTGATGTAGAATGGTAAGGTAGTTGCTTATGCTTCTAGGCAGCTGAAAGCCCATGAGAAGAACTACCCTACCCATGACCTAGAGCTAGGAGCTGTGGTATTTACCTTAAAGATCTAGAGGCATTACCTTTATGGAGCGAGGTTTGAAGTTTTAGTGATCATAAGAGTTTGACGTATCTCTTTGATCAGAAGGAGTTGAATATGAGGCAGCGTAGGTGGATGGAGTTCTTAAAGGATTATGACTTCGAGTTGACCTATCACCGAGGAAAGGAAAATGTGGTGGCCGATGTCTTGAGTAGTAAAACCCTGCATATCTCCGCTTTGATGCTTGGGGAGATAGATCCGATTGAGGAGTTTAGAGACCTTAGTCTAGCTTGTGAGTTTACCCCTGAGAGTATCAGGCTTGGTACCTTGAAGGTTACCAACAACTTGATGGATCAGATTAGAGAGGGTCGGAAGTTAGACAAGTTTCTTTTAGACCAACGAGAGTTGCTTGCTCAGGGTAGGGACCTTAGTTTTAAGGATTGCAGTGATGGTGTCTTAAGGTTTAAAGATAGAGTATGCATACCGGATGTTCCTGAGCTTAGAAAGTTGATCCTTGAGGAAGGACATAGGAGTGGACTGAGTGTGCACCCAGGTGCCACCAAGATGTATCAGGACCTTAAGAAGATGTTTTGGTGGCCTAGGATGAAAAAGGATGTGACCGAGTTTGTGTATTTGTCAGAAGGCCAAGATAGAACACCAAAAGTCTTCAGGTAAGTTGCAACCTTTGAGTGTCCCAGAATGGAAATGGAGTATCCTTTAGAGAAGTTGGACAAGTTGTACATCAAGGAGATAGTTAGGCTTCATGGTGTACCCTCTAGCACTGTATCAGATAGAGACCCGAGGTTTACCTCTAGGTTCTGGGAGAGTTTGCAGCATGGTTTAGGGACAAAGCTTAGGCTTAGTTCAGCTTATCACCCACAGACGGATGGCCAGTCTGAAAGGACCATCCAGTCCTTAGAGGACTTGTTGAGAGCTTGTGTGCTATAATGATCCCGGTAGTTGGGAGGAGATGTAGGACACCCTTGTGTTAGAATGAACCTGGTGATAATGTGGTACTAGGACCTGAGGTAGTGCAAGAAACAACGGAAAAGTGAGGATGATTCAGGAAAAGTCGAAAGTGGCACAAGGTAGGCAAAGGAGCTACCATGACAAAAGGAGGAAGGTGCACGAATTCCAGGAAGGTGATCATGTGTCCTTGAGAGTTACTCCAACGACTGCGGTTGGTAGAGTGATGAAAGCAAGCAAGCCATTTGTTATTAGGAGATCCGAGTCTTTCCTACCTTGGTGAACAAGTGCAGAATCTTCGAGGATGCTTACGACGCCAAGATCGCAAGCTGCAAAATTTCAGAGATCCAGAGCAGTAAGGACGAAGATCAAAAGAACGAGGTGAGACAACGACTAACCCCCAGTCGACAGAGACTTCAAGCAGAATGGCAAGGAATGACAGTTCTCAGCAGGTAAGCCTAAGGATAGGGATTCTCCTAAACATGTCAGATGTGGAAAACGTGGAGAAGGTCACTATACCCATCAATGCAAGGAGACGAACATCATCTATTTTAAGTGTGGCAAGTATGGTCACCTTAGCCGGAACTGTAAAGGAGAAAAGTCAGAACCACAGTACTATAAGGAATTAGAGTGCGCAGCGGAGGTGTAGTGGGGCTGGAGCCTCCAAGTCTGTTAAATCAACCCAAGGGATCCGTCTAATTGGTTAAAGTTTAATCAGTTAAGGTGATAGAAATTTCGAGGACGAAATTTTTATAAGGGGGTGGAATTGTAACACACCATTTTTCATAAATAAGCTTAATGCATTAATATATGTTATATATATGTTTTCATATTCTTATTAGGTTGTTTTTGATGTCTAAGTTCATGTTTGAGAAAGTTTAGCCTTAGAAAGGTTCAACCCTTTTAGAGTCCTAGTAACCTGTTTCACCGTTTTGGACATATCTTGAGTTCTAGATGTCTGATCGAGGTGATCTTTGTGGGTTTGGAAAGATAAGAGAATTATCTACAAGTCGTCTTTCTAGTTTTTTTTCCAAATCGATCATCTATGTGGTCTCGTAAGGCATTCTTTCAGCGCCCCATGCTTAGGAGTTGAGCACGGTCGTGCGGAACAGGGAGCAAGGCCGTGCTCAGGTATCAAAGTCTATAAATAGAGCAGTTTCGTGAGGGTTACGAGCCAAACCCTATTTTGGCACTTTGGGCAGCTTTTGTGGGGTAAAAACCTCTTCCCCCTTCCACCCCCTGAACCCCTTTTATGCCATTGGTGTTCTTGCTCTAGTTTTGGGAGATCTTGGTTGGTCTGTGTCAATCATAGAAGGTAATGGTTCTTTCCCTCTTTAGTTCCCTTTCTTGTTTTAGATTTGGGAACTAATTGGTTAACCTATTGTTTGACCAAGGCTTGGAAAGCTAGTCAAGCCGCTTGAGGGAAACGTGAAGATGAGACTTGAAAAGTGAAGAAAATGAGCCAAACAGAGCCCATCACGTCCTAGCCGTGATTACCATCACGACCATGATCAAACAAAACTGAAAAGAAAAGAAGGCAAAAGTCATAACTGGTCATAGCCTAGTCGTGATGCCCATCACGGTCGTGACATGTCAGCTGAACCAGACCCTCAACAGGCAGAACTGATCACGGCCTAGCCGTGATGAGCGTCACGGCCGTGACAAACCAAAAATTGAAGAAGCGCCCAAGGCAGAACCCGTCACGTCCTGACCGTGATGGCCATCACGGCCGTGACGCGCATTATTTGGATCCGAATTTGTAACTGGGCTTCCCTAATCTATAAATAGGCATCTGGGCAGAACATAAAAAGGCGACTCTTGACCTAGAAAGGCGTTTTTCTCTGAAGCAGGGGCTGCTGTGACTGCTGTGGAAAGCTTCCATGGAGTTTCTTCTCTCCTTTGTTCCTATTTCTTTTATTTTGGCTTTCTCTATGACTATGAGTAGCTAAATTCCCTTTTGTTGGGATTAGATGTAGCTAAACAGAATCTCATGTATTTGCCTTGATCTATTAATCCATGTTTATGCTTCTTTATTAGTGTTTGATTCATATGCTTAATGCTTTTTGTGGTCTGATCATCCATGAATTGTTCTGAGATTTAGTTTGCAATGGGGACGTTCTTATCATTTCTTTATCTGGAATTAATCACCAAGTAAACCTTGCCTCTAGGAATGGATTTTGGTTTATTAGTAATCGTGTAATCCCTACCCTTAATGCAAATTCATTAATTAGGCCACCTAAGGAATTAGGGTCTAATTAGGGGATTTAGGCTCTTGTCATCTAAGGAATTAGGACTTGAGTAATCTTGTGGGTTGATTTTAATATTAGAAGTATAAATTGGATTGGTGGTCTTAGTATTGCATGAGGCAAGGGTTTAGTGAAGTTTAATCCCAACATCTTTCATCATATTTGAAGAATCCCTCCTTTTTGCATTCCAAGTGTTTGATAAAAATCCTAAAAGAACTTGTTCCTCCTATTTTTTTTATTTTAGGTTTTAAATCTTGTTGGGCTTGGTATTTAATATTGAGCTCCCTTCCTTCCAAATATCCACTTAGATAGTAGTTGATTTGTTACGTGCTAGTGCTTGTCGCAGTCCTCGTGGGAACGATATCCCTCTCACCTCTTTACTACTTGTATGACTTGGTATACTTACCAAGAATCGTCAAACAAGTTTTTGGCGCCGTTGCTGGGGACTTGTGTTTCAATATTAGCATACCCATTTCAATTACTAATTTGAGCACAATTTTATTTTTTCTCACTAGTGCAATAAGTGCTTTTTACGTCAGTTAAAATTGATTTTATACGTCAAAATATTGTCTGACGTAAATACAGCTGACGTTAATAGTTAATATTTTAATGTCAGTTGTTTAAACAACTGACGTTAAATATAAAACCTTTAACGTCAGTTCTTTAACACAACCGACGTTAATATTGTTCAAACTAACGTCAGTTGTGTTAAAGAACTGACGTTAAAGGTTTTATTTTTAACGTCAGTTTCCTAATACACGTTAATAGTGTACTGTATATTTTATAAAATACTATTAACATCAATTTTTTGATACAACTGACGTTAATAGATTTTTTTTTAATTCAGTTTTAAAATATCACTCCCCTAAGTTATCCCTGCATTCAGTAAATATCCCAGTAACACAGAATATCACACACATTACAGAATTGCAAACACTACCCTTAAATTTCAATATTAACAACAAGAAAAGAAATATACAAAGGAACAATGGGGGGACTTAAAACCAAAACCCATGTATAGGAAAAACATAACTATCTACAAGTATGTATATATATATATATATATATATATATATATATATATATATATATATATATATATATATATATAAATTTTAGTCTGTAATGTCTAAAAACAAAACTACCAATCTAAGGATATATATATACATGTAATTAATTAGTTTCTAAAGTCAAACAAAAAAACTATTCATCTAAGTATTGCGGAGGTATCTTGTCAATTCCTTTTTCAGCCGCATCCTTGAAGAAGAATTCAGCTAAGCGCATCCTCAAGTCTCTGAAGTCATCTTCTTGAAGAGTCGATTGGTTGTTAAATGCCTACACACGTTCAAATAATAATAGTAACATTAACGCAAGTCGTATTCAAAACTATAATATATAATTTAACAAGTTGTTTAAATATTACCTTATTCCATCCATCCCTAATAGATGCAGAGACTATGTTCAGCATATGAAGCATCACATAATAGCCGCACGACCACCCGTCAGGTTGAGATCGAGACTACAAACAAAATTAATTTCAATGTCAGTTGAATATACATATCAATTAGTAATTATAATATTAATTATTTGATAAATAAACTACCAAACCTTGAGGATGGTCCATTCAGGATTTGCTTTAGCCTTAGAAGTCCTACTTCTCCCATTGGCGTAACTTATGCTACTCGCCTTCAGCGTGCTATCATAAACAAATAATCATGTCAATTAACAAATTCATATATCATGTGTGTAATAAACTAAAAACAACTGATATTAAAACTTAAATTAAATTTAAGATTAGTTACTTACCTATTTACAGCTTGCAACCTCCTGTGGCGGCTGTTGGTGGAGAGAGCATAAGAATATGACAGTATGCCTAGACGGGTGAAGTACGAACAACTGCCAATGGTATTTCATACAGTAGGGAGCCAGATATAATTCTTTCTGTTTGTCTCCCAACAAGTTCCCTATGTATTTACTAAATG
Organism: Sophora flavescens; assembly: GCA_030762895.1. Lineage (NCBI taxonomy): Eukaryota > Viridiplantae > Streptophyta > Magnoliopsida > Fabales > Fabaceae > Sophora > Sophora flavescens. Next base: position 108,660,467 of record CM061070.1, read on the forward strand.
TATCGCCAACAAAGAATTCGGGCACAAGGATTGACGGATCTAAGAAGCCGTAAACTGGTGCAACGCCCTTATCAAGCTGAAGACGATGGAGATACCTAAGATATGAAAAGGTGTGGATGTTAATTACATAATATATATATTGAAATTAAAATAAATTATTCAATGGAAAAATACCAAAAATAAATAAGTTATAAAATTAAAATTAACTTACATGCACCAGAGACTCAAAACCGTGCTGGCCATCCAGACGTTATTTCTACAGGCGTGCCCGAGATCTTCACCACAGAAGGAAAATATACTCTGTTGATTTGGGCGTGCCACCCATCCATCGTGATCCAATGGACATTCAAAAATCTCAAACGCATAATCCTCACCAAGTGACAACAAACGAGTGACAGGTGACAGCGACACCGACGTCGACTTGGCCTTCAATTTAGGAAAAATAAAATAGATAAGTTGTTGATAATTATAAAAAACACAAGTAATTATTTGACTAATTTGGACATTAATAATGAATACATACCTTTGTTAACATTTCGAGCTCACGTCGTTTGAAGTCCAACTCAAGCTCATGCCTTTTCATTTCCAACTCAAGCTCATGGCGTTGGACTTCCAACTCCCGCTCCCTAGCTGCCAACTCATCGTCCTCCACATGTGCCCTACTATAACTCTCTTTTGTGCTCACATGTGAAGGGTTGGCATGCCCTGCGGTGTCCTGGGATGAACCGACGGAGGAAATCTCTCTGGCAAGCGCCTGCTTGAATTCTGGGTTGGATATTAAGCTTTGCATCAAATGTGTTGTAATAGCAGGGTTGGAGATGAGGTGTTGAGTAATGTCATCCAAAATTGATACTTCATCGACCACCAGCTTTCGTGAAGCAGACTTGCCATAATATTCTTTGATGGTAACATTCCCAGGAACACCGATAACCCGACCAGGATGGTCTTTCTTGCCTAGATTAGTCATCAAGACGTCCCGCCGTCCAGAAGGGATGAATGAGCCCTGGGAGGATTGTGCTTTAAGATCCACCTACAATGAAAAAATGAAAAAACGTGCAAGTGAAAAGTGTTAGAAATATCTATACAAACTTCAATTCAAATCAAGTTAATTATTTACTTACAATCTTATCTGCCACTTCGCGAGTGGCATCAACTTTAAAAGATCCCATCTTTGTCATGCGGCCGGCTAACCATACATCCTCGCGGTCGATGTCCGACGGAGGATTTGATGGTGTGCCCTCAGGCACCTCTCCTCTTTCAATCCTAGCAGAGTGCTCTTCCTGCTTCACCCTCAGCCTATCCGCCATCATCTCCTTGATCTGAGTCTGGTACCCACCCTGATACATGGTGTGGCGGTGGACGTTCTTCGCTTGATTCTGACGACCCTTATCTGCCTTAGCCTATTCAAACAAAAACACATAATTAAATACAGTTAAATGATCTATAAGAAGCATACAAAATTAACGTAATCAACCAATCTGAAATTCTACATCCTGTCGACTCCTAGCAAACATATCCCAAGTATCCTGATCAATCCAGGGATAATCCGAGAACATTTTATCAAGCCGCTTCTTCCCAGATACATAGTACCTGGTAAGATCATGCTTGACCCCATTCCAACGCTTGGATGCCATTTTCATACATTTATGACGATGATCCTCGTCATTTGGCACAGTCCAAGCTACCTACACATTAAATACATAACAACTGGATGGATTATAACTCGGATAATTATATAATAATGTAAATCAAACGAATGTAAAGGTAAAATACCGTGATAGCCTCCCAAATATGATGCTTAACGTTATGTGGAACGTCATTCCAGTGGTTGTAGTTGATGCTTACGTGCTGCTTCGCTTGTAGAAACACCCACTTATTAAATTCTTTAGCACGAGGTCCGTGGGCATTTAGATTAGCATCGAAGGACACCTCAAGCTTCTGTCCGCTTTGCCTGTCCTTCTTTAGTTTCTTCAACGTCGTGGCTCCTCTACCCCGTTTCCTATGAGCCTTTGATGTCTGTATGGACAAAAAAAAATGATAAAATAGAGGGTTGTAACATTATAAACTTACATTAAAAAGAAGGACTAAAGATAGTATATAACATGTAAACTTACACTAGAATCAGGCATAGGCGCGATCGGGTCCTATGTAGGCCCCACAGTGTCCTCCCGTGCATGTGGGCTATCCGACTGATCCATATGTATGCCTGTTCAGAAACAATATATATTTATTAACATAGGTTATAACTCAAAATAAATACAGAAGTATAAATAAAAATAAATGTATACTAAGTTTAAACAACCTATATCAATATCCTTTCGTGATGATCATCACGAGTGGCATGTACATCGTCCACCTGTGTCTCCTCGATTATAGTAGGCATGTTTGTTGAAAAAGAAGGAGTCTCAGGAATATCAAGATTTGAATCTTGATTTTCATCACTACCATTATACATGCTTTTTCCTTGGAGAACCACTGACAACCTTTTGTTAGAAGGATCAGTGATGTAGAACACTTGTTTTGCTTGGGAAGCCATTATGAAAGGCTCATTTATATGACCTAACTTGTTGAGGTCTACCAATGTGAACCCCAATTCGTCGGTTTGTACACCACCGTTACTATCAACCCACTTACATTTAAAAACCGGCACCGTAAGCTTAGTGTAATCGAGCACCCAAATATCTTCAATATATCCAAAGTAAGGTCTCGGTGCTTTAAGGGGTTTTGTGTCCTTTGCACTAGAGAGGTGCATTGCTTCGGCCACGATCATAACCCCACTATTTTGCATGGTACTCTTGTTATCTTGTTCCTTTGTATAAAAGGAAAAGTTATTTATGTCGTATCCGCTCCAACATATGACGTTGAATCTAGGTCCACGTGTTAGCCATCTTATGTCATCAGAAGCAGTACTACCATCCTTCAGAATTTCTTCCTTGAAACATGGTAAGAAAGTCTTGTTATGCTTGTTCAACAACCACCTTTCTCTCATTCGAGGGTTTTCTTGATTGACTTTTCTTTTATGTTCAAATAAGAAAGGCTGAACACAATCGATGTTGTTCAATATATACAAATGTGCTTGAAGCACTTCCTCCTGACCCTTGCTATTAATTCTTAAGCTATGTGTACCCTTACCTTGACATCTGATCTCATCATGCCAAGGCTTAGGAACCCCTATAGGATCCGTGTTATGAAGGTAGTCCGAACAAAACTCAATAGCTTCTTCTGCAACATACCTTTGAACAATAGATGCTTTCGGACGATGAGGATTCTTCACGTACCCTTTCAAGATCTTCATGTAGCACTCAACTGGGTACATCCATCTCAGAAAAACCGGCCCACATAATCTAATCTCCCTTACCAAATGAACAATTAAGTGAACCATTATGTCGAAAAAGGAAGGAGGAAAATACATCTCCAATTGGCACAAGATTGTAGCAGCCTCAACTTCCAAGTCATCCAACATACGGGGGTCAACGACTTTGCTACATATAGAAATGAAGAATGAGCACAACCGAGTAATGGCATGTCTCACATTTTTTGGAGCAATACCATCAATAGCAACGGGCAGAAGTTGTTGCATCAAGATGTGACAATCATGAGACTTTAAGCCAACCAATTTAAGATCACTAGAGACAAGCCTCTTCATATTTGAAGAGTAACCATGTGGAACTTTGATGCCCTGAAGACACCCGCAGAAACTTTGTCTCTTTTTTTTGACAAAGTATGACATGCTGGCAACAAATAAGTCCGCTTACCATCCTCAACAACTGGAGCTAACTGCTCTCGTATACCCATAGCAACGAGGTCGAGACGAGCATTGACAACATCCTTTGTCTTGCCCTGAATGTTGAGAAGCATCCCGATAACACTATCACACACATTTTTCTCCACATGCATCACATCAATGCAGTGTCTGACATCAAGCTTGCGCCAGTATGGAAGATAAAAGAATATCGACCTCTTCTTCCATATGTTTTTCTCAGCAACTTTACCTTTCTTTTTGGACTTGTCGAATATAACATCGATGCCCTTTACCCTCTGATAAACCTTCTCTCCAATTAAGGCCGTCGGAGCTTCTTTTGTCTCTTGGCATCCATTAAAAACTTTTTTCATTTTACGATATGGGTGATCACGTCTAAGAAATCTCCGATGCCCAAGGTAAACCGTCTTCTTTCCATGATGCAACTGAGTGTAGCATGTGCCTTCTTCACATATAGGGCATGCTTTATGCCCCTTGACACTGTACCCGGACAAGTTACCGTATGCCGTAAAGTCGTTGATGGTGCAAAATAGCATGGCACGAAGCTTGAAAGTCTCATGAGAATACCCGTCAACTACATCAACACCTTCCACCCACAGCGTTTTCAAGTCTTCAATCAAGGGACTTAGATAAACATCTAAGTCATTTCCCGGTTGCTTTGGGCCCGAAATCATCATAGACAACATCATGTATTTGCGCTTCATGCACAACCAAGGGGGCAGGTTGTAAATTATCAACAGAACATGCCATGAACTATGAATACTACTCATGTTACCATAATGATTCATTCCATCCATAGCAAGTCCAAGCCTTAGGTTTCTTGGCTCATCGGCGAAATCCAGAAACATAGTTTCAATATTCTTCCATTGTATAGAATCGGCAGGATGACGAACCTTTCCATCACGTTTCCTCTCATCATTATGCCATCTAAGATTCTTCGCATCGTTCTCATTGGCAAACAATCGCTTGAACCTTGGAATTATTGGAAGATACCACAACACCTTCGCAGGAGGACCCTTTTTTCTCACATCTTCAAGATCATCATCATCATCACCACCCTTCACTTTGTATCGTGATAACCCACATTTGGGGCAATCGTGATTGTCTTCATGAACACCGGTGTACAATATGCAATCATTGGGGCATACGTGTATCATCTTATACTCCATACCCATCGGACACAATACCTTCTTGGCCTCATAGTTACGGTCAGGCAATGTGTTGTCCTCCGGAAGCAAGTATTTCAACACTTCAAGCAATTCCGTGAAGCTTTTATCAGTCCAACCATTTTTCACCTTCACACAAACCAATTTTAGAACCGCCGACAACCGTGTATGAGTAGTACACCCTGGATATAAAGGCTTATCCGCATCACCGCACAACCTATCATACACATGAGCTCGATGAAAAGATTCTTGTCCAATATCACGGATCATGTCCTCTACTCGATCATCCTCCATATCTACGTCAACGTCCTCACTTTGGGAGACACTTACCGTACTACTCAACAACACATCACCATGCCATATCCATCTTGTATAACTCAAGTAAATCCCTTCACAAATCAAATGAGTACGTATATCCTTCACCGTACATTTCCTCGTATTCAAATGCTTGACACAAGGACAACAGAACATTCCATTACTATTAGGAACATTCCTTTGAGCAAATTCTATAAATTCTCCCACCCCCTTCAAATACTCAGCACTAGTGCGCTTACAAACCATCCAACTATGATCCATAACTAGATAGGTTCTGTAGATATACAAAACATATATCCAAGGCGTTTAAAAATTATTTCAAATTTACACCATTTTCAGGTTTCTTAAGACAAAAGAAATAAGCAGATGAAGATAAATTAACAAAACAGAATTCCAATAAGCAATATATTGTTGATGTCACATGCTACAAGCAACTCTAAATTTCTTCCCATTTTGAAATAGGTCATGATAGCAGAAGAAAAACAAGAGAAAACACAAAACCCACGACCAGAAATAGAGACATTCCAAACAACTCAAACTCACAGTTTCAAGTTTCAACTACAGAGACTACAGTTTCAACATACACTCAAAACCAAACATAAAAAAATGTGCCCTAAAGACTCACAAGAAATAGGTGCTCGCGTGGTGGCCAACGTTCGATGTGGTTACTGAGAGCAGAGGGACAAGGAGAGTTAATGTGCGGGAAGGGTCAAGAGAGATGTCAAGTTATTGTAAAGAATGAGCGGGAAAGACAAAGTTAGGGTTAAGAGTGTACCTCACGGTGGTGGGGAAGAAGCCCTCACGGTGGTTGCGGTGGAGATGAGCTCGCGATTAGGGCAGAGTGAGAGTGAGAGTGAGAGTTGAGAGTCAGAGTGAGAGTTGAGAGTGAGAGTGAGCGTGAAAGAGAAGAACAGAGACGTACAGAGCGAAGTGCAGAAGGGGCGCGGGTGTAAACGTTATAATCAAAAACCCAAAATAAAACATTTTACGTCAATTGTTTGTAGCAACTGACATTAAAGGTAATCTATTTAACGTCAGTTGTCTTAAGAAACTGACGTTAAAAGTCATTGTTTACGTTAGAATCAAAAATAAAAAATAAAACAACATTTTACGTCAGTTATATTAAACAACTGACGTTAAAAATAAATATTTTTTTATTTAAAAACACTTTTAACGTCAGTTGATGAAGACAACTGACGTTAAAAGTGTATAAGTTTCTGCAAAAACATTAATTCCTTTAACTACTGTGCTACTTACCCATGAGCATTAAGTTTATAGATCAGTTTTCAAGAAAATCAGCTAGTCTCTCTTCTCTATATAAAGTATCATTCTTTTGTATCAGTCTGTAATACAGTCTCTTCTTTTCCTCTATATTTCGTGCGTTTTCTATTCTTGACAAAATGGCTCTGAGACTTTTGTTATTTCTTCCTATACCTAGACTTAAAGGTCTCTGTCCTAATGGTCAAAAAACTTGAGGTTGAGTAAATCACGTAACATGGATGGTAAGGTTGTGTAAATCACGTAATGTGAATTACTCACTTTATTTCATCCCAGACATCCCTTTCACTCTGCTTTGGCCCCAAGTGACTATGGATTCAAGACGATGCATCAAGGAATTCCAGTGAAGGAGGTGATGCAAAGATCCCTTTCACTTTGCTTTCGCTGCTAGTGACTGTGGATTCACAATGCATCATGGAATTCAAGTGAGGGAGGAGATGCATCGATCCATCCATTGGAGTTTCTGAGGACAGGACTGAGAAGAAAATGATGTTGAAGCTGAAACTTTGCATCCATTGGAATTTTTGAGGACAGGACTGAGAAGAAATGATGTTGAAGCAGAAACTTTTTTATATTTTAGGGCTATGTTGCAGAAATTTTTTATCTTTTAATCATGTAATTGTGACTTATGAATCGCTTCAATGAGATACGATTTGATTATACATATATAACTTGTTTTATGTTAAGTGTTTATTTATTTTAATTTGCACAAGCATTTTTTTACTAATTCAAGATAATTAATTAAGATTAAAAATAAACTTGTTTAAAAAAAAAGTTTAGAAATAAAGTGCACTACATATATGGATTGACCAGTGTTGAGAGTGACAACAGGGCATTTCAGATAGGGATATAAGATTATTTACGTCAGCTATTTATTTAACTGAAGTAAAAATCATACTTTTAACGTCAGTTGTATAAAAAACTGACGTTAAAAATAAATATTTTTTATTTTAAAAACACTTTTAACGTCAGTTGTATTAAACAACTGACGTTAAAAGTGTATAAGTTTCCGCAAAAACATTCATTCCTTTGACTACTTTGCTACTTACCCATGACTGCTGTGCTACTTACCCATGCACATTGTAACCTATAATCCTCTTAATGAGCATTAAGTTTATAGATTAGTTTTCTAGAAAATCAGCTAGTTTCTCTTCTCTATATAAAGTACCATTCTTCTGTATCAGTCTGTAATACAACCTCTTCTTTTCCTCTATATTTCGTGTGTTTTCTATTCCTTCACAAGAATGGATATTTGAGTAAATCACGTAACATGGATGGTAAGGTTGGGTGAATCACGTAATGTGATTCCCTCACCTTATTTCATCCCATCCCTTCACTCTGCTTTGGCTCCAAAGTGACAGTGGATTCAGATGGAGTATCAAGGAATTCGAGTAAGGGAGGAGATGCATCCATTGGAGTTTCTGATCGAGGACAGGACTGAGAAGAAAATGATGTTGAAGCAGAAACTTTTTTATATTTTAGTGCTATGTTGTAGAAATTTTTTATCTTTTAATCATGCAATTGTAACTTATGAATCGCTTCAATGAGATACGATTTGATTATACATATATAACTTGTTTTATGTTAAGTGTTTATTTATTTTAATTTGCACAAGAATTTGTTTACTAATTCAAGCTAATTAATTAACATTAAAAATAAACTTGTTTAAAAAAAGGTTTAGAAATAAACTGCACTATATGGAGTGATCTGCGTTAAGAGTGACAACAGGGAGATGACAACGAAAGAAATGAGTTTCATAATTATTTACGTCAGTTATTTATTTAACTACCGTAAAAATCACACATTTAACGTCAGTTGTATAAACAACTGACGTTAAAAGTGTTAAAATCACTTTTAACGTCAGTTCTTTACACAACTGACACAAATAGTGATCTAATATTTACAAAACTGCCACCGCCTCATTTTTAACGTCAAACATATGGTCAACTGACGTAAAACTTTCTCGTATATTACATTATTTCCACTAGTGTCTGTTTTATTATTTGTTTCTCTTTGTTGTCATTGAGTGATAACATTCTTGGTCTCTAGGCTTTTGTGCATGCGAGGTACTATCCCAGTTGACCAACTTCTCTATGATCCTGAAATAGAAAGAACGGCTAGGGAGAATCGGAGTCAAGCAAGACAGCGGAAGTTATTAGAGCAACAAGAAAGGGAACAAGAGACCTCCACTGCACAAGTTCATCAAGAACCACTTGAGATGGCAGGCAATGGTGAGGGTGTTCCACGGAGGACACTTGGGGATTATGCCAATACAAATGTCAATCGGCGTGTCACTAGCATAGTGAGACCCCCACCGAATTCCAACAATTTTGAGATCAAGCCGGCTCTCCTGAATATGATGCAACAAAATCAATTTGCCGGCATGGAGAAGGAGCATCCTAATAATCATGTCTCCAACTTCATTGAGTTATGTGATACGGTGAAGATAAATGGTGCTACCGATGATGCAATTCGCCTAAGGTTGTTTCCTTTCTCTCTAAGAGATAGAGCCAAGGCTTGGATCCAATCTCAACCAAGGGGGAGCATCACTACATGGGTTGACTTAGAGGTAAATTTCTTGCAAGGTTCTTTGCTGCCTCAAGATTTGTGAAGACACGGGGTGATATCACAAGCTTTGTTCAACAAGAGGGTGAGACTCTTCATGACACATGGGAAATGTTCAAAGACTTGCTCCGAAAATGTCCAAATCATGGGTTTGATGATCTGGTCCAAATGCAAACATTTTGCAATGGATTGAGGCCGTCAACCAAGCTTATGTTGGATACCTCAGCTGGAGGTTCCATGAACACAAAGACACCGGAGGAAGCATTGACTTTGGTAGAAGCTATGGCATCTAATGACTATATGATGCATCATGACCGAGATACCACATCAAGAAAGGGAGTGTTGGAGTTCGATTCACAAACTGCACTTTTGGCTCAAAATAAGCTTATGACACAACGACTTGAGTCCATTACAAAGAAACTAGCTCAACTTCCACAACAACTCCAAACCATACAAGGGACCACCATGCCACCTCAACAGGTAATGATATGTGATTTTTGTGGAGGAGATCATGATAATGGAAATTGTGAGGCCACACCTAGTTCCCATGAGGAAGCTAATTATATGGGGAACTATGGGCGGCAAGGTAATAACCAATATTCCAACAATTACAACCAAGGGTGGAGGAATCAACCAAGTTTTGGTTGGAAACAAGATGTCGGACAAGCAAGTAAGCCTCATCCTACACAATCGCCTCAAGACTGGACTTCTATCTTGGAGAACACCCTCAATCAATTCATGCAAATGACCATGTCAAACCAGAAAAACACCGATGCTTCCATAAAAAACTTGGAGGTTCAAGTTGGAGAAATTGCAAATCACCTGGCGGAACAATCTAGCGGCAGTTTTTCAGGTAATACTCAAATAAATCCTAAAGAGCATTGTAAGGCTGTTGTTTTGAGGAGTGGTAAAAGTCTTGAGAAAGTGAGCAGTGAGCATTTGTTGAAAAATAAGAGAGTTGATAAAAAAACTAAGTTGAGTGCTGAAAAAAGAGCGAAAATGAGGAAAAAGGCAAAGATGTTGTACTAGAGGAAGAAGAAAAAGACAGTGAAAAAGACAAGAGAGAAAAGTTAGTGGATGAAGATTCAATTTTGAGGAAAAGTAAAAGTTAGATTTTGAAAGATGGAGACAAGCCTCAAGAGATCCCCTCTTATGTAAAGTTGCCATATCCTCACTTAAGCAAGAAGAAGGAGAAGGAAGAGCAATTTACCAAATTTCTTGACATCTTTAAGAGGTTACAAATCAACATACCCTTTGCTGAAGCACTAGATCAAATGCCAACTTATGCAAAGTTCATGAAGGAGTTACTTACGAAGAAAAGGAGGTTTAAATAAGATGAGATTGTTGCCTTGACGGAAGAATGTAGTGCGATACTTCAAAGGAAGCTACCTCCAAAGCATAAAGATCCTGGTAGTTTTACAATCCCTTGCACAATTGGAAGTGTTGCTATTGGGAAGGCCTTGTGTGACTTGGCGGCGAGTATCAATTTGATGCCGCTTTCAATCTTGAACAAGCTTGGAGGTGGTGAAGTGAAACCAACAAGGATGGCATTGCAACTAGCTGATAGATCAATCAAGCGTCCTCTTGGTATTATGGAAGATGTTTTGGTTAAAGTGGATAAGTTTATCTTCCCAGCGGACTTTGTGATATTAGACATGGAGGAGGATGCAGAAGTTCCACTTATATTAGGGAGACCTTTTCTAGCAACTGGTTGTGCTTTGATAGATGTACAAAAAGGCCAACTTCGACTCAGAGTGCAAGATGAAGAGGTTATTTTCAATGTATTTGAAGCTATGCATCGCCCGAGTGTTGAAGATAATTTTTTCCGCATGGACATTGTGGTTGTAGTGGCTGAAGAAGTTTTTGCACATCAGCACCACTCCTCTACTCTTGAGAAGGTAATTATGAATTCTATTGAAAATCTTGATGAGAAAGAGGAGAAGGATCTTGATGCACCCAGTGGTGATGAAGTTGGAGTTGCTAATCATGTGGAAACAAAACCTCCGCCGGGAGGGAGTAAGGCCATGAAGCTCAGAGTGAAAAGAGAAAAGCGGAAGCGCAATTGGCCATATGAGCAGAATCGGCTCTTTGAAGGACTCCCATGGTAGAGAAGTGTTCTTGCACTTCTACACCCAGCTGACCCCGGTTGATTGAAAGAAGTATGGTCAAGCTTAAGACCATAAATAAGCGCTTCTTGGGAGGCAACCCAAGTTTTCTTTCCCTTTTCCCTTTTCCATTTGTTTTTGAATTTAACTCTTGAATAATTTGAGAAGATCAAGAGGACAAAAATCATACATTAATATATTTTCCAAGTGTTTCCAGGTTATGAAAGCAGAAGAGCAAAAAGGGCAAGGACAAACAAAGTCAGCAACCATCACGCCCAGGCCGTGACAGAGGTCACGACCGTGATGAGTTACCCAAAGAAGACCAGAAAGGATCACGGACCAGCCGTGATACTTCTCACAAGCGTGATGAGAAAGACCCTAAAGATCAGAGAGTATCACGGCCTAGCCGTGATAGAGGTCACGGCCGTGACAGGCCAGCTCCTATGGACCAGAATTGATCACGACCTGCCTGTGATGAGCATCACGACGGTGACACAATTTCCAGTATCCCTTTGACTAGGCATGTGAGCCAGCACCCGCTACTACCTCGGTGAGTTGTTCCATTTTTCTCCTCTCTCCGACTTGATTATTTACATTGGGGACAATGTAAGTTTTTAAGCTTGGGGTAGGGGTATTTTTGCAAATTTTTGAATTTTTGCATTTTTCATGTTGCATTCATATAGGCATAGTTTTGCATGATCGCATGTTTAGATTGCCCCTTGCTTAGATTATGCATCCAATTATGAGAACTTAGTGCCAAATAAATTGAGATAGTGAATTTTTGAACCCAATTTTTTTTTATTCTTATGATAAGGCTACAAATAAAAATGCTCGAGATGATCTTTGATAGTTGATAATTAGCATGTGGTTCCGTAGATTTGTGCTTCTCATTGATTTTTGAACTACTAAATGTGAGATTTTTGAGCCAAAAAAGGGTACTCACTAAATTTACCCCATTCCTTGTGATAGAGTGTTTTATTCCTCTTGGATTGTATTCTCTAGAACTTGACTTGAAACCGTTTTGAAGCTTAAAAATTTTTGAAAACATTTTTGAAAATGATTGAGGCACTAGGTATTTTTCCGACCTTCTGAGCTTTGATTAATTAAATGCTACCCCTTAGTTGCCCGATTTTGAGCCTACAAGAATAAAATACTTTTCTTGGTACCATGAAATATTTTGATGAATGATGCTTGGTAGGAGACCTTCTAAAGTATTGCACAAAAGGGTAAAAAGGTAGTTTGAAAAAGTATGGGATGAGAGAGTTAGAAAAATATTTCTCTTGAATTGAAAATCTCCCCTTCTTTATTAAAAAAAAATAGAGAAGTGGATGACAAAAGTAAGTGAGAAATAAAATAAAAAGAAAGAGAGGTGGAAAAATGAATCAAAACCCAAAAAGGTATTTTAGAAGGTGTCATGCTTTGCAATGCTTGATATTTTGTTTAGCCTTCTTGAAATTTCCTTTTCTTGATTTCCCCACCTAAAGATTATCCCATGGCCCCGTTACAACCAAAGTAAAAGACCTCTTGATTCTTATGTGTTTTCATTAATAAAGTAGAGATTTGGTTAATAGTCAAGCTTATGGTAGAATTCATTCCTTGAGGAAATTGAGGGAATTGTCATATATCCTTAAACACATGAGTGAGGTGAGAAAGAGTGCCCGAATCAGTGAGAATATGAGTCTAGGAAACCTAAGCTTCTAATTGGACTTGAAATTGATTGTCTCTTGGTGAATTATTTGAAAATGCCTGTTACTTGGATTAGTTACTCGGGTTCTTGGTTCACTATCCATGCTCTGATTATTTATATCTTCTGGCCTTGGTGATTGCTTGTGGACAAGCAAAGTCTTAAGCTTGGGGTGATTTGATGAGTGTGATTTCACCTCATATTTCATGTACATTTTGCATGCATTTTCATATGGTTTAGGCAATTTTAATTTGATTTTTGTTAGTTTTTACCTTGGAACGGGTAAGGCGGTTTTGTGGTGTTGTTTTGCAAAAATTCAGGATTAAATGCTCAAGATCAACCATGAAGGAGCTTGCATGAAGATGGGGCTTGAAAAGTGAAGAAAATGAGTCAAACAGAGCCCATCACGGCCATGATCAAACAAAACTGAAAAGAAAAGAAGGCAAAAGTCAGAACTGGTCACGGCCTAGCCGTGATGCCTATCACGGCCGTGACTTGTCAGCTGAACCAGACCCTCAACAGGAAGAACTGATCACGGCCTAGCCGTGATGAGCGTCACGGTCGTGACAAACCAAAAATTGAAGCACCGAAGGCAGAACCCGTCACGGCCGTGATGCGCATTATTTGGATTCGAATTTGTAATTGGGCTTCCCTAATCTATAAATAGGCATCTGGACAGAACATAAAAAGGTGACTCTTGACCTAGAAGGACGTTTTTCTCTGAAGCAGGGGCTGCTGTGACTGTTGTGGAAAGCTTCCATGGAGTTTCTTCTCTCCTTTGTTCCTATTTCTTTTATTTTGGTTTTCTCTATGACTATGAGTAGCTAAATTCCCATTTGTTGGGATTAGATGTAGCTAAACTGAATCTCATGTATTTACCTTGATCTATTAATCCATGTTTATGCTTCTTTATTAGTGTTTGATTCCTATGCTTAATGCTTTTTGTGGTCTGATCATCCATGAATTGTTCTGAGATTTGATTTGCAATGGGGACGTTCTTATCATTTCTTGATCTAGAATTAATCACCAAGTAAACCTTGCATCTAGGAATGGATTTTGGTTTATTAGTAATCGTGTAATCCCTACTCTTAATGCAAATTCATTAATTAGGCCACCTAAGGAATTAGGGTCTAATTAGGGGATTTAGGCTCTTGTCATCTAAGGAATTAGGACTTGAGTAATCTTGTGGGTTGATTTTAATATTAGAAGTATAAATTGGATTGGTGGTCTTAGTATTGCATGAGGCAAGGGTTTAGTGAAGTTTAATCCCAACATCTTTCATCATATTTGAAGAATCCCTCCTTTTTGCATTCCAAGTGTTTGATAGAAATCCTAAAAGAACTTGTTCCTCTTATTTTGTTTATTTTAGGTTTTAAATCTTGTTGGGCTTGGTATTTAATATTGAGCTCCCTTCCTTCCAAATATCCGCTTAGATAGTAGTTGATTTGTTACGTGCTAGTACTTGTCGCAGTCCTCGTGGGAACGATATCCCTCTTACCTCTTTCTACTTGTACGACTTGATATACTTGCCAAGAATCGTCAAACACTACTATAGAACAATTCATGGATGATCAGACCACAAAAACTTGAGATTTTCTCTCATTAAAAGATTTTCTCAAAGCCTTAATTTTACCTCGTATTTGGAGTTATTATTTTTTCTATGATGAAGGCTTTTATTTATAGATACAAAAGATCCTCCCTTTACCACCTGCACATTTTGATAACCAATTCTAATTGGTTTTCCAATTATTGCTCAATAAAAACTTTTATTGGGTTGTACAGCTATAGCCACCTCAGTATACATTGTACCAACATATAGGTGACACGGACTAATCTCCCGCGGGAGTTTGTTCGGCGCCTCGATGGGTGGCATCCCTCCCAGTTGAGATTTTTTCCATACACAAGGCTCGAACTCGAGACCTTGGTTAAGAGGCTAGAGACCTTTAACCACTCACTCCAACCTCAGTCGGTTCTTTTCCTCCTATTTGAAAATATCATAAAAGGTCTCTAGGCACTAAAAAATTGTACTAATTCAACCATAAAAAATTAATATCCCAATATATGCATTTATTGAGAAAGAAACATTTTCATCTATAAAAACCCTCTCGTTTGAGTCTAATATGTACTCATTGTGCTATCTCGATTCCTTGCCCTAAATTCTACAATGAACAACAACAACAATAACTTGTACCTCAGCTCTGATGAGGTTTTCAACTTGCAAGCATTCATAGCTCATGTTGAGTCTTTTGTGGCTCATGGAAATGCTGCCACAAGAAGGCAATATTTACAAAACCACTTTAACTCTAGAGAGCTACCTTCAAACCATTTGCACCCCACTTTTCATAGGCCAATGGTAATGCTTGAAACCAGAAACTTTGCAGGGTTTTCCAAGCACCACAACAACAACCTATGGTGATGGTGCCTCGTGCAAGTACAAGCTTGTTTCCTAATGCTGCTCGAGTTGTTGCACCACAGCTTGATGCACACCAAGCTCCAACTCAACCAATCCACCAAGAGATGGAAATGGAAGTATCTCCAATTGATGGTACTAGGCCATATATCAACCTGTTGGACAAACCAATCATCAACAATGTTAATGAGATTAACATGAATGTTGGAACCCTCTTGGATCTGGAATTGAAGCTCTAGAGCTTTCAAGGATTGCTACTTTTGTGTAGTGTCATGATAGTCTTCATGACACTGGTTGAAGAAATAATATTTTCATGATGTAATGTTTTCTGGAAACATTAGGTTGAAATAAAGTTTATGCACTATTATTATGAGTTAGTGTGTTTTTTGAGTCTTGTCTTAAAATTTTGGGCCTTTATTTATGAGTTAAATTATGTTTGTCATCAATAATATGTTAGAGTTCTATTATCTTGATTCTCATTTATGCTTAAAAGATGTATGTGAAAATTGAGAATGAGAGGGGAAAAAAAAGAATTAAAATGTCAATTTTGATTCTTATATTATTGATATTTGATATAAGTATGGTTGCCTTTTTCCTTATGATTATTCTCTATCTTTTCAAATTGCAATTGCGATCATGGTCGTGTTACCAACCAACACAAGCCGATGTAATATGCAATTGCGGGGCCGAGTTTGTGTGCCACCAAGATGTATCAGGACCTTAAGAAGATGTTTTGGGGGCCTATGATGAAAAAGGACGTGGCCGAGTTTGTGTATTTGTCAGAAGGCCAAGATAGAACACCAAAATTCTTCAGGTAAGTTGCAACCTTTGAGTGTCCCGGAATGGAAATGGAATAGTATCTCCATGGATTTTGTGTCTGGACTCCCTAGGACTCCATCTGGTTTTGAGGCTATATGGGTTGTTATGGATAGATTGACTAAGTCTGCCCATTTCATCCCTATGAACATGGAGTATCCTTTAGAGAAGTTGGACAAGCTGTACATCAAGGAGATAGTTAGGCTTCATGGTGTACCCTCTAGAACTGTATCAGATAGAGACCCGAGGTTTACCTCTAGGTTCTGGGAGAGTTTGCAGCATGCTTTAGGGACAAAGCCTAGGCATAGTTCAGCTTATCACCCACAGACGGATGGCCAGTCCGAAAGGACCATCCAGTCCTTAGAGGAATTGTTGAGATCTTGTGTGCTATAATAGTCTGGTAGTTGGGAGGAGATGTAGGACACCCTTGTGTTAGAATGAACCTGGTGATAATGTGGTACTATGACCTGAGGTAGTGCAAGAAACAACAGAAAAGTGAGGATGATTCAGGAAAAGTTGAAAGTGGCACAAGGTAGGCAAAGGAGCTACCATGACAAAAGGAGGAAGGCGCACGAATTCCAGGAAGGTGATCATGTGTCCTTGAGAGTTACTCCAACGACTGCGGTTGGTAGAGCGATGAAAGCAAGCAAGCCATATGTTATTAGGAGATCCGAGTCTTTCCTACCTTGGTGAACAAGTGTAGAATCTTCGAGGATGCTTATGAGGCCAGGATCGCAAGCCGCAAATTTTCAGAGATCCAGAGCAGTAAGGACGTAGATCAGAAGAATGAGGTGAGACAACGTCTTACCCCCAGTCGGCAGAGACTTCAAGCAGAATGGCAAGGAATCACAGTTCTCAACAGGTAAGCCTAAGGATCGGGATTCTCCTAAACATGTTGGATGTGGAAAACATGGATAAGGTCACTATACCCATCAATGCAAGGAGACGAACATCATCTGTTTTAAGTGTGGCAAGTATGGTCACCTCTGCTGGAACTGTAAAGGAGAAAAGTCAGAACCACAGAGTACTAGCAGGAATCAGAGTGCACAACGGAAGCCTAGTGGAGCTGGAGCCTCCAAGTCCGTTAACTCAACCCAAGTTATCCGCCTAATTGGTGAAAGTTTAATCAGTTAAGATGATAGAAATTTCGAGGACGAAATTTTTATAAGGGGGGTGGAATTGTAACACACCGTTTTTCATAAATAAGCTTAATGCATTTATATATATTATATATATGTTTTCATATTCTAATTTGGTTGTTTTTTATATCTAAGTTCATGTTTGAGAAAGTTTAGTCTTAGAAAGGTTCAACCCTTTTAGAGTCCTAGTAACATGTTTCACCGTTTTGGATATATCTTGAGTTATAGATGTTCGATCGAGGTGATCTTTGTGGCTTTGGAAATCTAAGAGAATTATCTACAAGTCATCTTTCTAGTGTTTTTTTCAAATCGATCATCTATGTGGTCTCGGAAGGCATTCTTTCAGCGCCCCATGCTTAGGAGTTGAGCACGGTCGTGCGGAACAGGGAGCAAGGCCGTGGTCAGGTATCAAAGTCTATAAATAGAGAAGTTTCGTGAGGGTTACGAGCCAAACCCTATTTTGGCACTTTGGGCAGCTTTTGTGGGACAAAAACCTCTTCCCCCTTCCACCCCTTGAACCGCTTTTATGCCATTGGTGTTCTTGCTCTAATTTTGGGAGATCTTGGTTGGTCTGTGCCAATCATAGAAGGTAATGGTTCTTTCCCTCTTTAGTTCCCTTTCTTGTTTTTGATTTGGGAACTAATTGGTTAACCTTTTGTTTGACCAAGGCTTGGAAAGCTAGTCAAGCCGCTTGAGGGAAACGTGTTGGTTCTTCGTTTGGGTTGCCAGTTTGCTTTCGTTGGTTGGAATCTTCAAACCAAGTATGGGGAGAAGGATAGTATAATCATTAGGCAAGGGGTAGTGTAAGATGAGGGGTTCCATGACCACATAGTTGTTTGTTATGATAAATGCTAAGTTTTTAACATGCCTATCTGTGAATAACTAGGAATGGTTTTCCGAAATATTGATTATTTTCGTATACTTATTACCCAGGACATTTAGTAGAAGGCCAACTCGAGGGTGCTAAAGGAGGTTTTAGCCCACGGGTTCCTGATTATGGAGATGATCCGCAGGGCAGGCGTGCCAGTGACTGATGGGGTAGAGAAGATTCCCTGTCAGCCGATTGACAAAGAATAAATACACGGCCACAACTTTGTTGAGCCTGCACCTCCCAAGAGACCAGCAGGACAGCCGCCTCAGAGGCCACAATCATTGGATATGGTTTTGCTTTTGCAAAACCAACAGGCAGAGAGGAGGTCCCATGAGGTGCTGAGGGAGTTCTTCAGAGAGTTATCATTGGCTCAGCAGGAGGGACTGGTACCCCTTTACCCTTCCGAGTAGGATTTGGCACCTCGGCTTGGGTGGCAAGATTATCCTGGTGACCAGGATACTATGCCACAGGGCGGTGCTCGAGGTACCAGTAGAGGATGAGGCAGCAGCAGCTCAACAGGGTGACCCGGTGGATGATATTGACTTTGACCAGTGATCCGGGCCCCATCATTATCAGTTCCCCAGTTAACAGTTTCATTCCCTAGTTCCCCGTGTTCTAGCTATGTTTTTCTTATTCGATATGGTTGTATATTGATAGATAGCTAGAAACTCATACTTTGATTGTGGTTACTTTGTGCACTATTTCTGACTCGTATATATATCTTGTGGTGCATGTTTAGTTTAGTTTTTCTTTAAAATTTTAAATTTTTTATTATATTATTGACCATTGTTTTACTTGTGGATAATTAGATGCAATTCACAATCTCTCCGGACCACCCCCAAATTCAAAAACATCAAAGATGCGATCCGAGTTAGACGAATCCCATTCCCGGAAATTGAAACTTTAACTCATAATCAAAGGGAAAAGATTATAATGGGTTCATATCCAGGATTCGATTCAATGCATTTGGAATATTGTCGGGGTGCGAATGAGTATTCAAGGATTGAGATTCGTAAGGATGTTGAAAGGAGAGCAAAAGAATTTATACCGTGCATTAGTGATGGACATAAATGGTATGATGAGTTGATCGAAAAGAAGATAAGGAAGCCAAATGTGATCCCTTTTCCGGAAGTAGAGAGCTATACCGAGGAAGAAGTGGAAAGATGGGATTGGACTTGGTTGTAAACTCTCAAGAGCGTGAATGACTATGCATGGCTAAAGATGGAAGAGGCTAGACTTGCTAAGCTAGCATTGGAAGGAAATCCAGAAGAAGAATCAAAAGTGGAGGAAAAAGGGAAGGAGTCCCCTCGGACTCCTTGAGCTAACATTTCTTGAACTCATCTCCTCTCGTTTTCTTTTCTTTATTTCCTTTCTCTCTCCTAATTGTTAATATTCTCTCCTACTCTACCACATTGATGAACCACTTTCGATGTTTTGAAAGTTCAAATCCCCATGTGAAAATCGAAAATAAGAACTTAGAGGATTTTTGTTATGATTGCATGATTTATAATAAGTTTGGGGTGAAGGGGTGCACATTCCAGGAATTGTATCTCGGTCAAACAAGTTGGGAAAATAACCGGGTGAGAATTTGAGCCTCCTCCATTGTTTTAATTGAGTGAATCACGTTAAGTGACATTTTTCCCGGATTTGCTTGAATCTCTTCATGGTTTGCATATTTATGTGTTGCATCATATGATCTAGACAATTTTTCTTTGAATTAGCTACTTAGCCTAAATGAACCAACCTTGATGCATGTTCCCTAATTAGCCACATTGAGTCTTAAAGCCTATTGTTCTTTATGACCTTAAGATACAAGCCATTAATCCGGAAAAACCATGATATCCCAATCCTTGGATTTAGGAGAGCATGGAATTATTAGCAATGTAAGTGTTGTTTGGAAACTAAGTTTGGGGTGGCTACAAAGTTTATCATGTTATTTTGGTTGAGAAAAAGAAAAAGCAAAAAGTTTGAAGCCAAAGGCTTAAGAGAGAGAATGAAAAAAAAAATGCCAAAAAGGACAAAGCGAAAAAGATGTGAAAAAGGAAAAGGGTAGTAGCCACCCAAAGTAAGAAAAAGAGAAAAAGAACTGAGTGCAAGATCAAAAAGTAGAAATTTCACATTTCATGCTCTCATAAATCTTAGGGACTTAGCCTTGATCCTTTGAATATCTCACCTTGAGCCAGGCCACATTACAACCTTGGAAATACATTTTGATGTTGCATACGTGTTTTTGTGGAAGCTATGTTGAGATGAAAATCAAATCTAAGGAAAATGCACTTAACTGTGAAAAGAGTGAAAAATTCTATAACCTAGACAAATTGAGTGGAATAGTGAATTACTAAATGCCCTTTGTGAGGAAGGCAATTGTTTGAATTGGTGATCTTCGTTTTGTGTGTATGTTGGATCCCTTGCTTAGAGTAATGATTGCATTGATAATGAGTTTCTTGCTCAAAAGTAGATGCATGTGGGGGATTATTATAATGAATAATTTTTTTTTGGGGGGGGAGGGGGGGGGGGATCAATTTGAAAAAGAAATTATACCCAGTACATGAAAGCTCGGTTAAATTTGATTGAGTCCATGAATCTTACCTTGTTTTGAGTCTTTTTTGATTTTTGGTTTGCTTGGGGACAAGCAAAGTTTAAGTTTGGGGTATTAAGATAAGCCTCCAGCTTATCTAGTTTTATAGCTAGAAATGCTAAGGTTTTTATGCCAATTGAGCGATTAAACTTCGCTAATCACCCAAATTTGACTTCTTTTGTCCTTAAGCAACACTTTGAATCTCTTAGATAGTTTTCAGGAAATTTTAGTTAATTATGAGTCAATAAAGCATTAAAATGATACTTTTACATTTCAGGTTAAAAGTGAAGCTCGAGGAAGCTAGGAAAATTGAAGAAAACAGGCTTAAAGGCAAAAAGGCAGATTCACTTCGCAAAGGATGCTCGCCTCGTGAGTCAGAAGAAGAGATTAAGCAGGAACAGGCCACCATTCAGGCTCGCCTCGCGAGCCAGAAGCAGAAAAGCTGAAGATCATTCAGGCTCGCCACTCGAGCACTGTCTCTCATCGCGAGAATTCCATTTTTGAACTGGTGCCAAACTTAAGGCTCGCCTCGCGAGCCCTTGCTCTCCCAGCGAGCGCGCGCAGACCCGGCCCTCTATAAGAAGCTTGCTTTGGTGCAGATTGGAGAGTTTTTTATAGAGACCTAATCGTAGTTTCTTTGGAGCTGCGTCTCCCACTGTTTTACGTAGTTTACTTCTTGTTAGGATGATTTCCTTCTTTTCTTTTGTTTTGGTTATTGTTACTATGAGGAACTAATCCTCTTTTCTGAGGAAACGATGAAGCCGCTCATGACGGCATAGTTATTCCAATGTGGTGATTTCTTATTCCCTTCTCTTGATTTCTTGTTTCCTAATTCTGTTTTTAATGGGTTAATCAAAAAGGGCCATTGGTTAACTAGTCTAGTGCGTTAAACCGGAAGGAGATTCGTGCTTAGGACTTGGGTTTGGAACACCAACTGAGTACGGCTAGGAATAGAGTAGGAGATTGGTGCAATCGTGATAGGGAGCCAAGAACTTAATATAATCTAACTGTTGGTTATCGGATCGAAAGATAGGTAATTTGCATGTTCAGGTAATTCCTTTTGAACATCAGAAGAGACTTTAGGATAATTGAGGGTTCCAATTGGTAAAGAAATTGAACATAGGGATAAGAGAATAATCACTTAGGTAGCTTCCATGATTGGGTAGGTGGATTCATGACCTTAGAAGCCTTAATCATAATTTGAATCTCACTGTTATCTGTTAGTTTAGATAATTGATATTTGATAGTTGATTTATTAATGATAATTCTCTTTCCTCATAACAAACTACTTATTGACTTGGTCAAACTGCTTTGAATTAGCTTGAATTTTGGTATAATTGGTCGCCCAATCCCTGTGTTCGATCTCGGTAACTACTTACCGTGTTTTATTACTTGCTTCGATCCGATACACTTGCCGGAGTCCCATTAGTGGCAGATTGAGTTTGATAATTATGGGGATGCTATTGGCTCGCATGCTAATGATCCGATACATTGATTGAGGAATGGACTAAAGTACCCGAGAACGTGAAAAATCATATTTAGGAGTTACTCACGGTAAAGTAACTTTTAACCTCTTCGTTTGTATCTATTGTATTTAGGCATATTATCATTCACAAATCTATCTATTTTGTTCTGTAATGTAGGTCTATTTTGATATGCCGAATACTACAGCTATGAAGAAGAAAGTTCTTTCACATGCTGCTAAGCTTTGGACGAGGTTTAAGTCAACCCTGTCTAGTAATTACATCTTTGGAATGTAGGCCGACAAGTCCCCTACTGATGATTACCCTTTCCTTGATCGAGATACGTGGGATCAATTTGTGGCGATCCGACGCTTGCCTTCCTATCTGGTTAGTTGAAGTTAAATTTTTTATAATAAGCCAACATAATTTTTTTTATTTAATTGAATTGACTACTTACTATTTGTAACAGGAGAAAAGGGGAAAGGCTCAAGGGATCCAGGAAAAAAAAAGTCCACAAACACCATATATCTTGTGGTGGCTATAAACTGGTTCGGCATAATATAATGGAGGCGAAGTTGAAGAAGAGGCGGGAAGAAGCAGGAGATGAGGATACAGTTATTGATCCTCCGACAAAGATGACCACCTTGACCGAGTCATTGGTGTTGGAGTGCAAGTGGGCATTCGGAAATTCCATGGATCATGTTCACATGAGTGAACCATAGGAGAACGGGAGCAGCTACTCACGGAGAACATTAGAAAGGATATTATCCGATCGCTTTTAAAGGACCCGGGGGCTCTCCGGACTCTTATATCATCTATGCAAACCGAAGTAAACCCAACCGTCCAACCTTCACATGTGAGTACAAATGGGAGATGTCCAGGTCAACATGTGTTGGTAGATGATGATGAGGAGCGGGACAATGATGAGCTAGTGGCGCCAGTGGAGGCGAAGGTATTCATATTCATTATATTAATTATGTCTTTCTCTATTTACAATTAAAATGACTTGACAATATTTAATAATTCTTTATCTTTGATAATTGTTTAGGATAATAACAAAGTCGGTGGTCCATCGAATCTGTCGTAGGTGAGGGGGAAGTCTCTTTCACCCCAGGTATTCATAATTCTTTATATTGTTTGTTTAGGACAACACAACTCCATCGAATCCGAGAAAGAGTAGTATCTCACCGATAGCTCGTCTGGCTGCATAGGTGGCAGTGTACCAACACAACGACTTTGATATTCCTTTGGAACATGATGGCACTGTAACTGACTTGTTTCCTAGTTTTTATATCTCGGGGGAGGGGGGGTGACGTACTCCATGATCGAGTATGGATAACCAATATGGTTGTTAGTGTTTGGTGCACTTACATACTTACATTTCAATATAATTTATTTATTTCAATATATTACGTAATGAACATTGACTAATTATTTCATTTCTTAGGTATCTGCATCGCCTTGCTATGACAAAGGGCATCCCGTCTAGTTATGGATTCTTAGACCCCACCCTCATTCAGGGTGATTTCTACATAACTGGCGATGCCATTACCAGATACTTGCAATCCATAGTATCTATTAGCCACACTGAGGTATATATGGCACCACTTCTCAGGAATGACCATTGGCAGTTCCTCATACTTTGTCCAGCACAGCATACAGTCATATTTCTTTGCTCGTTGCACTTTCAGCTGGACCCTCAAGTGAAACAGTATATTGATAGGTACGTAAAATCTTATTTATAATTTGTAACTTTTTTCTTTTATTTTATTAAATATGCATGAACAAATCATTGACATTCATATTTTTTTTAGCATATTGCAATGATTGCGTGTAGCATTGCTTGCGCAAATGGTAAAAGTAGGAGTGTAAAGACAAAACTCAAGGCTACATGGATTATCCCAAAGGTAAGTAGTTTAATAAATAGTAATTGTTATTGTTATTATTATTATTATTATACTCATATATTATTTTTACTTGATATTGATCAATTTCAAATTGATTTGTAGTCTCGTTGAAAAGTCGGCGATTGGGAGTGTGCCTACTATGTCATAAGACATATGTGAGACATTGTCTCCACTAGTATTAAAGATAAATTGTCGCAGGTAATAAATAGCTATATATATACATTCAGTTAATTAATTATATTCTGTTTTTGTTATTGACTTAATTTAATTAATGATGCATTAATTTGAACTTGTGCATGCTTTCGACAATGAATCTAGCTTGACTTTTAAGGAATTCACAAGCTCGAGAGAGCAGTTTGTAGAGTTCTTTTTTGAGTACGCTAAAGAGAAACAAATAGACTTAGATCCTAGGGGTGCATTGTTTTAGTTACTCAGAACATTATTAGATTGTGTATGATCATGACTTAATTAATTAGTTAAAAGATAATGAAAACACTTGTAACAATGGTTAAGAATATAACCGACATTACAAGTCCAATACGACAGTGGTTCCTTCGAAAACCGCTGCTACAAGTTAACCTGCAACAACGGTTATAAAACCAACCATTGTTACAAGTTAACCTGTAACATTGCTCTGATATTCAATCCGCCACTTGTAAAGGCGGTTGTCGCAATAATCGTTGTTATAGATATACTTGTAACATCGGTTGGAAATCCGACGTTATAAGTTAAACTTGTAACGTCGGTTTAAGCAACGTCGCATCTAAAACCGACGTCACAAGTCACTTTTAACTACTGTAAAAAGTGCTTCATGAACTAGTGAAATCATCTTTCAATTTAAATACATAACATAATAAGCTATTTTTTATTTTTTTTTAATATATACAATTATATTAGTTGAATTATACTTGATGAGTTATTATCGTTCTTAATTTACAACAAAGGATTTTGTTTTCTGTATATAATTTAATATAATCGTAGCAGATCTGCAATTTGGCCAAAATCATTCTTTAAATTGTGATTTTCCAAAATGGTTCATGTATTTAGGTAAAACTAATCATAGATGACATGGAATGTTTTAAAGAGTCTTCACGTACTATTTGATTTGATGCCTTAAATAAAAATAATAACGTTAAAATAATAATTTGGTTCCTATAGTGTTGGGAAAATACACAATTTTTATAAATCAGACTTGTGAAAAGCGAAATAAATGTGAAATAATAACATACAAAATTGATAACGCAGTTCAGCCAATTAAACACATGTCTCCGGACTACTACAGATATTTTATTCAAAAGAGAAATATAAAAAGTGCTTACAAACACTTTCAACCTCTCACAACTTACAATCCAAAAACTTGAGATTTTCTCTCGTTAAAAGATTTTCTCAAAGCCTTAATTTTATCTCGTATTTGGAGTTATTATTTTTTCTATGATGAAGGCTTTTATTTATAGATACAAAAGATCCTCCCTTTACCACCTGCATGTTTTGACAACCAATTCTAATTGGTTTTCCAATTTTTGCTCAATGAAAACTTTTATTGGGTTGTACATCTATATCCACCTCATTATACATTGTACCAACACATTGGTGACACGGACTAATCTCCCGCGGGAGTTTGTTCGGCGCCTCGATGGGTGGCATCCCTCCCAGCTGAGGTTTTTTCCATACCCAAGGCTCGAACTCGAGACCTTGGTTAAGAGGCGAGAGACCTTTAACCACTCACGCCAACCTCAGTCGGTTCTTTTCCTCCTATTTGAAAATATCATAAAAGGTCTCCAGGCACTAAAAAATTGTACTAATTCAACCATAAAAAATTAATATCCCAATATATGCATTTAATGAGAAAGAAACATTTTCATCTATAAAAACCCTCTCGTTTGAGTCTAATATATACTCATTGTTCTCTCTCAATTCCTTGCCCTAAATTCTACAATGAACAACAACAACAATAACTTGTACCTCAGCTCTGATGAGGTTTTCAACTTGCAAGCATTCATAGCTCATGTTGAGTCTCTTGTGGCTCATGGAAATGCTGCCACAAGAAGGCAATATTTACAAAACCACTTTAACTCTAGAGAGCTACCTTCAAACCGTTTGCACCCCACTTTTCATAGGCCAATGCTAATGCATGAAACCAGAAATTTTGCTAATAGCAGGGTTTTCCAAGAACCACAACAACAACCTATGGTGATGGTGCCTCGTGCAAGTACAAGTTTGTTTCCTAATGCTGCTCGAGTTGTTGAACCACAGCTTGATGCACACCAAGCTCCAACTAAACCAATCCACCAAGAGATGGAAATGGAAGTATCTCCAATTGATGGTACTAGGCCATATATCAACCTGTTGGACAAACCAATCATCAACAATGTTAATGAGATTAACATGAATGTTGGAACCCTCTTGGACCTGGAGTTGAAGCTCTAGAGCTTTCAAGGATTGCTACTTTTGTGTAGTGTCATGATAGTCTTCATGACACTGGTTGAAGAAATAATATTTTCATGATGTAATGTTTTCTGGAAACATTAGGTTGAAATAAAGTTTATGCACCATTATTATGAGTTAGTGTGTTTGTTGAGTCTTGTCTTAAATTTTTGGGCCTTTATTTATGAGTTAAATTATGTTTGTCATGAATAATATGTTAGAGTTCTATTATCTTGATTCTCATTTATGCTTAACAGATGTATGTGAAAATTGAGAATGGGAGGGGAAAAAAAGAATTAAAATGTCAATTTTGATTCTTATATTATTGATATTTGATATAAGTATGGTTGCCTTTTTCCTTATGATTATTCTCTATCTTTTCAAATTTCAATTGCGATCATGGTCGTGTTACGAACCAACACAAGCCGATGTAATATGCAATTGCGGGAAGTTTGCGACTGCGACCACATCAGGGGATACAGAGTGGGATCTGAATCCTTATCTTCTTCTTTTTTACTGGATTTCATATTATACATAGTTTGCGGAGAATATAAATAGATTTTACCATTAATCAAGATATCAATTTCAATTGAAACAAAATCTATCAACTCTGTTGAGGGGAATTATAGAATAAAAACAAAATCAACATCGGTAATCATTGTTTTGAATTGCGGTTGAGTTGCCGTTAAAGAAATTATGAACAATTATAAGAAAATACGGATAATATACCCATGATTGTAGCTTTTCGAAATTAAAGACAACCATTTGAAACTCTGATGGTAGCGATATTTAATCCAGATAATAGGTGAGTCTTTTTGTTGCCGATTAGATCTATTGAAAACATGTAAAAGTTGAATGACAAACAATTTTCATTTCTTAAATTTTGAATTGGTAGCGCTGTATCCTTTCAGGGCACATCATTAAAGCCGAGTGATGAGTGGCTAGTCCAAAAAATAGAGAGATAGGTGTGCCAGGTCGACTGTAGTTAGATGAGTGGCAGAGCCCAAAAACAGAGAGATAGGTATTGAACTCAACTTTGTCTTCAATTCTCCAAATTATTGAAAGATGATCCCCGATTTACACTTTAAAATCATTGATTTATTATATAAAAAATGAATAATATAAAATGTTTCAACAATCAATCAATGGTTAATTGTTATGGTGTTTTAATGTAACACCCCGATTTTCGCTGCTTCCAAATATCGGTAATAAATATATAAACATATATATTTTTATCCGAGACTCAGAAAATGATTTTGGGTAAACCACTATCATTTCTATATCATGCTTTATATTATAGGGTTACGATGAAATCTTGGGTTGAAAATTCAGACGGAACCCGATCTGCGTTTTCACTGACAGCAAAAGTTTACTGCTCAGAAAACCTAATTTTAATTCGTGAACGAGATGAAAAATGTTTTTATCGTATTTACTACGATACTGGAAGTTTTCAAAAATTTAGCGTAAAAATTAAAATATTATATTTGCTGCAGGCGAATCCCGGCCCGCGAATTTCATTGATAGTATAATTATACTGCTCAAAAGACCTAATTTTTACTCGTGAACGAAAAACTTAAGGTTTTTATTTAATTTCCTACGATTTTGGTTATTTTGAAATATTTCACTAAAAAGTGAAATATTATATTTTATCCGGGTGTCATATTGAATCGGGGAAGCAACGGAGCAGATTATGGGATTTCCGGGAGCCGCTAACGGATGATACCAATGAGTCAAATATGGTGAGTCACCCATGTGAACACATTAATGGTGCATATGGCCTCATGATGACAATTTCTATGGAAATTGCATTTTGGTCCTTAAACTTTCTCTTAATTGCACTTTGGGCCCTAAGTTAGTTTCTATGCTTTTCCAAGTGAACTGGGCCAGAATATTTTCTCCAAACACATTAGAGGATCGTGGCCTTGAGGCCCAAATTCTTTGTCCATGGATTAAATTTCATGAAGCCCATTTGAGATCATATAAGTTCCCTAGCTTATGATTATGCCTTAAGTATTTTGGTGGGCCAAAATAATTAAATCCAAGCCCAAATTTCCAGGGGCCATGCGCAAGCCCAAGGAGGAGTGGAGGCTGCCCTTAACTTGGATGAGCCAAGTTCATTCTTGAACATTCCACAATGTTCTCTGTAACACCCTAGTTTTTACACATATGATTAATTATTTTATTTGGATGTTTATGTTTATTTTGTTATGTGGTTTAGTTTGAGTAATTAAATTGCTCTCATCAAATTATTTTATTGGGTGCGTTAGCACTGACTTATTTCAGTGAATGCACGCTTACTAGACAATAATTTATGTTATTGTCACTATTATTACTAGTACAGAAAAATGTTTTAAATAATATGATTAAGAGAAAAACATTTTCATATTTTCATTCTATTTAATTTTAGAGTTGAAAATAAACTGGTTTGACCTTAATCGGAGATTAAATTTTGGACCGAGTATTTTCTTAGATGATCAGTTCAACTATTAATCTTTACTCTAATTTGAATTTCGAAATCATGTATTTATCAATCTTTATTTTTAGATTCCAAAAAGTAAAAACATGTTTATTTTAGGCCTAATATTTATCACTCATTTTGTAACCACTAGTACAAAAATAAGAAAATTCTCTCTCCTCTCTTTCTAAGTAACCCGTAAACCCACCCCTACCCCTCACTTTCTCTTTTCTTTCTCTGCTGTCTTCTTTTTCTCTTTCTTTCTTTTTCTTCTTCTTTCTCCTTCTTTCTCTCTTCTTCTTCTTCCTCCCACTTCAACTTCATCTTCCTCCTTCCTCTCACCATAGCAGCGCCGCCCACACCGCCTGGAAGCTCGCCGGCCGCCGCTCAACGTAGGGAGGAGAAGACACGACGGCACCACCGCCTGCACGTGTCACTGCCACGTGAGAACGCGCCTTCCGCCTCCATGTTGGTTCCCACTATGTGAGTCATCTTAATCTCTTCCTTCTTCCTTGGTCTTACTCTATCTCTCTTGTTGGAACAGAACCACCACGAACCGCCACTGGCCACCGCGTCGCTGTCGTCCGCCGCCATGCCGGAGGTCTCAACAGCCACCACAACTTCTTCTTCTTCCTTGGGTGAGTCAAAACCCTCTCTTGTGTCTCAGATTCAAAACCTCAAATCTAATATTGAAACCCTAACCTTAACCCTTTGATTCCATATTTTAATCTTAAAATTAAACCATGTTTTATGAAATTGGGACTGTGAATTAGTATTTCCCTAAACCAATTTCATTATTCTTTAGTTAAAATGAGTTTTCCCCAAATTGTATTTAGGAGTCCTAATCCCCCAATTTGATTTTATTTGAATTTGGGTATGTTTTTGTGAAATTAATTATGATTTAGTGCAATTAGGACTCTTAATTGATGATTCCCAAGTTCTTTTTCATGATCCTTTAATCAAAACAAAGTTTCCTCAAAGGGTATTGCGAAGCGTAAGCTCCAAACGTGTTTTTCTTTGAAAATAACCTTGTTTGGTAATAAGATTAAGTGTTTAGATCAAATTAGAATGTGTGTTTGGTCATGTGTAATTGATTTCTTGATTTCTGGTTGTTGCGCGTTGTTGGATTCCCTCTCTGAGACGTTTGACACGGCTATGCTTGCTTGATGGAGTAGATAGTTACACTCTTGGAG
Organism: Sophora flavescens; assembly: GCA_030762895.1. Taxonomy (NCBI): domain Eukaryota; kingdom Viridiplantae; phylum Streptophyta; class Magnoliopsida; order Fabales; family Fabaceae; genus Sophora; species Sophora flavescens. Next base: position 108,690,596 of record CM061070.1, read on the forward strand.
CTAACGTGAGCATTAAGACGAGGATCCTTTACTTGTCTTCAAAGGTAAGGGGAGCTAACTTGATGATTTTTCTCAATAACCATTTGCTTTTAGTGTAGTCTGTATAATTTATGTGGTTGTGGTTATATGTTTATGTTGTTTACTTTGTGTTGCTTATCTGTGTATCGGTGTTTGATCTGCTTTTAATTTATTTGATTATTTGAAGTTGTATATTATACTGCTATGATGCATGATCTGCCTGGGGATATAATTCTGATAGTTGTTGTTGAATGTTGTTTGTAAGTATTGTTTGAGAAGCTTGACTGTAGTCAGTGCACAACCGATTAATAAGATAAAATCTTTAATAAGTTGTGAAAAGATTATCTTCAATGTTTTATGGGAAATGTTGGAATATAATAGTGGTGGAAAATATTATTTTGGAAAAATAATGAGTTTTGAGAAATATTATTATTTTAATGATTTATTAGTGTAAAAGTAATTTATGAGTCACCATGAGAGCGAAACCGTGAGAATATTTTTGTACTGCTAGTTTTTAAGTAAGAAATTCTGCAACATTATAAAAAGTTATTTTATGAAATTAATTGTTGAAAAAAAGTTAATTATGATTTTAGAAAATTGTTTAAGTGGGAAGAGCTAAATTTTGGCTTAAAAAGCTTTAAAAATTATAATTAACGACAAATTTGGAAAAGTGTAGATGGCAAGTATTTTGAAACGGTAGTACACATTTTAAGTAAGTTTAAAACCTCAAGTGACTCACCTTTGTGAAAACAAAGTTTTATTATTTAAAGATTTTATTGAAGAATTTCCCATTTGAAAAGATTTCTCAAAAGCAAAATTAATTCAACTGTGTTGAAAGTGGTGTGGAACTTAGTAACCGAGACGTCGGGGTACTAAGGTTCTTTGTTGTTATGGAATTGCGGTCCTTTGGACTTTGAGGTCTTGTAGACTTGGTGTCTACTGTATAGGTGGTGTATACTGTGTTTAAACATTTAAGATGTTTTCTATTACCACGAACCTATGACTGGTGCATCGGTCGAGAGGTGTCGTGATTGAGCACTCGGACTGTGAGGTCCTGTGTTGTAATGAAAGTTTTAAAGATGTTAAAACTATGTGAGTCATAAGCCATTTTGAGCTTCGGCAAAGAAAGACTGAACACAAAGAAAAGGGTTATGAGCAAAAGTGTTTTGCATGCATTTGGCAGACGTGCCATGATCAAACGAGTGATTACCTTGCGGCATCATGGTAGATCATAAAGATGTTCTCATTGTGCCTGGAGTTGGACAATGAGGCCTCATCAACGTTGTAATCACCTATGCCACGATGTTGGACAGTGTGAGATGGGTTTTGGCTGTGTGCCTATGACTGCGTGCCTGTGACTGCGTGTCTGTGGCTGTGTGCCTGTAACTATCGAGTCTGATCAACTCATCACGATGTTGGAGATATCTCATGAGATTAGGTATGAATGTTTAGATGATGTTTTGAAGTGTTCATGCATAGTTTTCCAACGTTGATGTTTGGGGTGTGAAGCCCATTGATAAACGATGTGATATAATGTGAATGAGTACGTTGTTATAAATATGTATAAGTGCATGTGCCTTCTTTTGTGTCGTGCATTTAGTTATTGTGTTAAATCCATATATTGGCGTCTCACCCTTACAGATATATCAGGTTTCTTCTGGTTCTCTATTGTAACCTGGGTACTTTAGTACAGATGGTGCAGAGGAGTCTCCCTAAGTCACTCAGAGGCTTAGATCTGGTTATTTGATGAAGTATTTGATTGTGGAACAATCACGTGAGTTTTTCTCAGGAATAACTTTTAGAATGACCAGCTTAGGTTTGAGACTTGGATTTTTTATAAGTATGTATGAGTATGACTCAGAGAGTCTATATTTTAAAACGGAATGTTTATGGCTCGGAGAGCGTCTCTTTTGAATGAAAACTTAAACTTTTCCTTTTGGTCATGTATAGCTAATTGATATAACTATCTTTAGCATATTACTGCCTTGTTGTATTTGGTGTAACTGGAATTCTGGAATGAAAATGTAATTATTTTAGCAGGTGTTCTTTTACCTGTGATGTCCGAATTACAGAGGAGACTCTGTCGAAATTTTCGTAAAAATACTAGCTTTTATTCAAGTATATTCTTTAAATTAAATAGGCTTGCCAGGCTATGATAGTAAGTCTGTGTGCCAATCAAGGCTTAAGTGTGGAGTCGTGACAAAATTTTTATACCCAATTTCAGACACTTATTTACTTATATAAATTATTTTCCGAAAGCACCAGCAAATTATCTTTTAATTTAAATTCCGCATGTGTTATGTAAGTAATGCCCAAGGGGGGTGTTACAAGGTGGTATCAGAGCTGGTCGAGTCTTTCGAGATCTTTGGGGAATAGGCTTGTTAAGTTTTTGTTGTGTGATCTCTGGTTGGCTCTTGTTTGAATTGTTTCTTGTTGAAGTAATGTGTGTTGACGCACAGGTATATGTTTTCTTGATAGTTTTCCAAGGGCTTTATGTCCTGGGAGACCTTAGATCTTGAATGTTACTTGGGTTCGGATATGACATTCGATTATCCTTGTGAATTGTGTCAGACATTCGAAACAAGGTGCTTGTGTAAAGGGTTGTTCCGGGAGTGTTCCTTGGAAATATTCTAGGTTTATGGTTAGCAAAAGACATTGATTTTAGATTGATCTAGTTTCTGGATTCGATCAGATCTCTGTCGCTTTATGTAGGATGTTGCCTACCATGTTAAAACGAGTTCGACGACTCGATTCAACTGAAATATCGGTGGTCTGAATCGTTTGTTAGACCGAGTGTTTTCCTTGTGAAGCACCAATGTTGTGTGAAGGCTCGTGTCACCGTCTAGATTTCTGACAACTAGGTAAAAGGACGAATTATGAACAAGTATTCTCTGACTTGCATAGTTGATTTGGTAAATCAATTGTGAGGAGTTGTCGACTCCTCAAAGATCGACTTGAAGACGAGTTATTACTAGATTGGAGTGATGACCTATCTAAGATTGTGTGTCGTCAACTCAGTTTATGAAGAAAGATAAACTCTTTGCATGTTTGATCGATTGATTAAGTTTTCTGGGATCGTACCTAATTCAAAGTGGTCATACTAAGCATGGCTAGAAAGACTTGTATGTTGGTTGGAACCAAGACGAATCGAGTGGATTTTCGATCTTGGGTGAGTGTCTGGTGATTAAGGAACCCTCCACTGTACCCTTTGATTCTCTTGTGTTTGTCAGTTGACATTTATTTCTCAAATCCTATGATTGTATTAGATAATCACAACAGTGAAGTTGGTATGTGTCAGACATATTTTCTGATTTTAATTTGAAATATGTCAGGACTCATGAATTAGTTATGCTAATCCATAAATTTCCAGTTATTCATTTCTTTGGTTGTGAGAAGTCGTACTCACACTTCTAAATAATCCTCGATGTATTAGACATTTGAGTGAATTGATTTAATGGAATCCATTGGTCTGGATACTTTTTCATTTTGTTGAGAAAAGTGGTTATGACTATTTCTTGAGTTATAACACAGATAATTTCGTGATAACAAAAGTTTCTTGGTGAAACTTAGTTTCGTCACTTTTATTTTTGGTAGAGGTGAAAGTCATCATTTTGTAAATTCTTTGTACTAAGAATAAGAATTAATCCTCTTTGGATTAGAAGTTATTCACCCCTTGATTCCTTAAATCCGCTGGAAGATTCTTGTGGAAGAATGAACTTTATTAGATTCATGTTTGTAAATGTGTATTGATCATGCATTTTTAAACCCACGAACCTGATGGAATGATCTTTTCCATACTGGATGTTCCGATATCCTTCAAATTAATGAAATTCTTTTCTATGCTTATGTGAAATTGAAATCAAGAAAAATTTCTTTTCTTGAGAAATTCTTTTATGATCACCAAGGTCATGTCTTATTGTGGTTCGAACGTTCCTGTCGTCGTTGATCATCTTAGTTCTACGTATTCTCCAAATGTCATCGATGTGTGACCTATCTCATCAGTCATGAGTTGGATATCTTCACATCAAGATGTCAGAGTTAGTCGAGTACAGTGAAAAAGGGATAGTTTAACAATTGAGACTTTCCTTGTTAAGATATTGGCATCACCATGAATCCTTATTATGAGTTTGCTGAAGACCTACATGCGCCTTGTTTGAATTCAAGTGATCGTGGATCGACTGGTGAAGTCTACACCCTTCTTACGAGTTAAGATCCACTATACAGTGTTAGTGAACCGAATAATGTATCAGAGGATTGTTCAGACTTCATGGAGTATCTTCAAGTGTTGTTTCAGATGAAAAACGGAAGTTTATCAATGTGTGTCGGTTAAGTTTACTTTATGTGTTGAGGACTAAGTTGAGGCTAAGTCCAACTAATCATCCTCAGCGGGATGGATAAGTAATGAGATGACCGATCCCTAGCGGGTTAGTTGGGAGATAGTGTGGTACTTAATTTTTGTCATCTCTATGGTAGGACGAACTAGAGTTGATAGGAGCTTCGTTAATGTATAGATGTGAATGATACTATGAGAACCCTTAAGTTCAACATCATTGAGTGAGATGATTACAATGGACCTTATCATGATCGAGGCAGATATATCATTAAAGGAATTTAGAGTAGTGATCAACGTTTATGGTTACTGTTGACTTCGTGAGTCCGAGGATTAACAGAAAAATATCTATAGTAGTTTTCCTTAAGCTGAACGGAAATAGTAAAGAGAAGTTTTGAGAAACTAAATTGTGAGAAGAGTTTGAGAACTCTGTTATAGAGTTTGAAAGGTCTTATCGTGATGAAATTTGGAGTGGTGGAATAAGTCCAAAGGAAACTAAGACTACAATTGTGTGCTTTGGGTTGAAAGTTGATATATGTGGTAGAGTTAATGTTGAACTTGATGTTCATCATGAGGATAAGGTGTTGAAGAAGTTTTTCTAGCGGACTAATTTTGAGGCAAGAAGGGATTAAGTTTTGATTGTGTCTTTCGAGTGTAATAAACTATGACGAAATGTTTATAATCTTTGAGGTCTTATTCTGGTAAATATGTGGTTGATGATCCATAGTGGAAACTGGACATTTTGAATTCAAGATTGCCATTGGGAAGTGTCCACCTGAATTTCTTGGCTTTGCCTTGGTGCAACTCAAGGGGTAATGGCCTTAGAGAAACTCTGTTTTATAATCTCTTTTCTCGGCTGCGAATATATAAGATAAGGGCATATATGATACACGCACTTCCTTGCATAAGTGATAGAGCCCTGCCTTTAGATGGAGGAATTGTTAGGAGTTGTGTATTTTCCTTGGACAATAGGGTAGATGTGCATGTGAAATTTCTTAAACCAGGGATATTAACGGGGCTTGATAGTCAAATTAAAAATGAGAGGCAAATGAAGGATATGAAATCGAAGTAGGCAAAAGATTCGAGAGGAATTAAGAAGAGAACGGACTATGTTGGATATGGTAAGATTCAATTTCAATAAGAAGATTGAATTTCTTAGGTTCTTGGCGCAAAGTTTATCATGTACAACTCAGGCTCAGATGTAGTTAAGGGATAAATAGAATGACATAAGAATCAATCTTGTTATAGAGTTGTAGATGAAAGGAATGAAGCGATGAGAATACAAAGTAAGATTTTAGGGTCAAGGTGTGATTACAAAATCCTGTTTAGTTTTGAGCTACCAAATTTCGAGGACGAATTTTTTTTAAGAGGGGTAGTAATGTAACACCCTAGTTTTTACACATATGATTAAATATTTTATTTGGATGTTTATGTTTATTTTGTTATGTGGTTTAGTTTGAGTAATTAAATTACTCTCTTCAAATTATTTTATTGGGTGCGTTAGCACTAACTTATCTCAGTGAATGCACGCTTACTAGACAATAATTTATGTTATTGTCACTATTATTACCAGTACAGAAAAATGTTTTAAATAATATGATTAAGAGAAAAACATTTTCATATTTTCATTCTATTTAATTTTAGAGTTGAAAATAAACTGGTTTGACCTTAATCGGAGATTAAATTTTGGACCGAGTATTTTCTTAGTTGATCAGTTCAACTACTAATCTTTACTCTAATTTGAATTTCGAAATCATGTATTTATCAATCTTTATTTTTTGATTCCAAAAAATAAAAACATGTTTATTTTAGGCCTAATATTTATCACTCATTTTGTACCCACTAGTACAAAAATAAGAAAATTCTCTCTCCACTCTTTCTAAGTAACCCGTAAACCCACCCCTACCCCTCACTTTCTCTTTTCTTTCTCTACTGTCTTCTTTTTATCTTTCCATCTTTTTCTTCTTCTTTCTCCTTCTTTCTCTCTTCTTCTTCTTCCTCCCACTTCAACTTCATCTTCCTCCTTCCTCTCACCATAGCAGCGTCGCCCACACCGCCTGGAAGCTCGCCGGCCGCTGCTCAACGTAGGGAGGAGAAGACACGACGACTCCACTGCCTACACGTTTCACTGCCGCGTGAGAACGCGTCCGCCAACGCACGATCGTCGCTCCACCGTGGTAAGCACTGCGCGCCGCCGCCTCCATGTTGGATCCCACTATGTGAGTCATCTTAATCTCTTCCTTCTTCCTTGGTCTTACTCTATCTCTCTTGTTGGAACAGAACCACCACCAACTGCCACTGGCCGCCGCATCGCTGTCGTCCGCCGCCATGCCGGAGGTCTCAACAGCCACCACAACTTCTTCTTCTTCCTTGGGTGAGTCAAAACCCTCTCTTGTGTCTCAGATTCAAAACCTCAAATCTGATTTTGAAACCCTAACCCTAACCCTTTGATTCCAGATTTTAATCTTAAAATTAAACCTTGTTTTATGAAATTGGGACTGTGAATTAGTGTTTCCCTAAACCAATTTCATTATTCTTTAGTTAAAATGAGTTTTCCCCAAATTGTATTTAGGAGCCCTAAACCCCCAATTTGATTTTATTTGAATTTGGGTATGTTTTTATGAAATTAATTATGATTTAGTGCAATTAGGACTCTTAATTGATGATTCCCAAGTTCTTTTTCATGGTCCTTTAATCAAAACAAAGTTTCCTCAAAGGGTATTGTGAAGCGTAAGCTCCAAACGTGTTTTTCTTTGAAAATAACCTTGTTTGGTAATAAGATTAAGTGTTTAGATCAAATTAGAATGTGTGTTTGGTCATGTGTAATTGATTTCTTGATTTCTGGTTGTTGCGCGTTGTTGGATTCCCTCTCTGAGACGTTTGACACGGCTATGCTTGCTTGATGGAGTAGATAGTTACACTCTTGGAGCTAACGTGAGCATTAAGACGAGGATCCTTTACTTGTCTTCAAAGGTAAGGGGAGCTTACCTGAGAGGTTTTTCTCAATAACCATTTGCTTTTAGTGTAGTCTATATAATTTATGTGGTTGTGGTTATCTGTTTATGTTGTTTACTTTGTGTTGCTTAGCTGTGTATCGGTGTTTGATCTGCTTTTAATTTATTTGATTATCTGCAATTGTATATTATATTGCTATGATGCATGATCTTCCTGGGGATATAATTCTGATAGTTGTTGTTGAATGTTGTTTGTGAGTGTTGTTTGAGAAGCCTGATAGTGGTCAGTGCACAACCGATTAATCAGATAAAAGCTTTAATCTGTTGTGAAAAGATTATCTTCAATGTTTTATGGGAAATGTTGGAATATAATAGTGGTGGAAAATATTATTTTGGAAAAATAATGAGTTTTGAGAAATATTATTATTTTAATGATTTATTAGTGTAAAAGTAATTTATGAGTCACCATGAGAGCGAAACCGTGAAAATATTTTTGTACTGCTAGTTTTTACGTAAGAAATTCTGCAACATCATAAAAAGTTGTTTTATGAAATTAATTGTTGAAGATAAGTTAATTATGATTTTAGAAAATTGTTTAGGTGGAAAGAGCTAAATTTTGGCTTAAAAAGCTTTAAAAATTATAATTAACGGCAAATTTGGAAAAGTGTAGATGGTAAGTATTTTGAAACGGTAGTACACATTTTAAGTAAGTTAAAAACCTCAAGTGACTCACCTTTGTGAAAACTAAGTTTTATTATTTAAAGATTTTATTGAAGAATTTCCCATTTGAAAAGATTTCTCGAAAGCAAAATTAATTCAACTGTGTTGAAAGTGGTGTGGAACTTAGTAACCGAGACGTCGGGGTACTAAGGTTCTTTGTTGTTATGGACTTGGGGTCCTTTATACTTTGAGGTCTTGTAGACTTGGTGTCTCACTGTATACGTGGTGTATACTGTGTTTAAACATTTAAGATATTTTCTATTACCACGGACCTATGACCGGTGCATCGGTCGAGAGGTGTCGTGATTGAGCACTGACTGTGAGGTCCTGTGTTGTAATGAAAGTTTTAAAGATGTTAAATCTATGTGAGTCGTAAGCCATTTTGAGCTTCGGCAAAGAAAGATTGAACACAAAGAAAAGGGTTATGAGCAAAAGTGTTTTGCATGCGTTATGTGACGTGCCATGATCAAACGAGTGATTACCTTGCGGCGTCATGGTATATAATAAAGATGTTCTCATTGTTCCTGGAGTTGGACAATGAGGCCCCATCAACGAAGTAATCACCTATACCAAGATGTTGGACAGAGTGTGAGATGGGTTTTGACTGTGGTGCCTGTGATCGCGTGTCCGTGGTCGGTGTGCCTGGTGGTGTGTGCCTATAACTATCGAGTCTGATCAACTCATCACGATGTTGGAGATATCTCATGAGATTAGGTATGAATGTTTAGATGATGTTTTGAAGTGTTCATGCATAGTTTTCCAACGTTGATGTTTGGGGTGTGAAGCCCATTGATAAACGATGTGATATAATGTGAATGAGTACGTTGTTATAAATATGTATATGTGCATGTGCCTTCTTTTGTGTCGCGCATTTAGTTATTGTGTTAAATCCATATATTGGTGTCTCACCCTTACAGATATATCAGGTTTCTTCTGGTTCGCTATTGTAACCTGGGTACTTTAGTACAGATGGTGCAGAGGAGTCTCCCTAAGTCACTCAGAGGCTTAGATCTGGTTATTTGATGACGTATTTGATTGTGGAACGATCACGTGAGTTTTTCTCAGGTATAACTTTTTGAATGACCAGCTTAGGTTTGAGACTTGGATTTTTGATAAGTATGTATGAGTATGACTCGGAGAGTCTATATTTTAAAACGAAATGTTTATGACTCGGAGAGCGTCTCTTTTGAATGAAAACTTAAACTTTTCCTTTTGGTCATGTATAGCTAATTGATATAACTATCTTTAGCATATTACTGCCTGGTTGTATTTGGTGTAACTGGAATTTTGGAATGAAAATGTAATTATTTTAGCAGGTGTTCTTTTACCTGGGATGTCCGAATTACAGAGGAGACTCTGTCGAAATTTTCGTAAAAATACTAGCTTTTATTCAAGTATATTCTTTAAATTAAATAGGCTTGCCAGGCTATGATAGTAAGTCTGTGTGCCGATCAAGGCTTAGGTGTGGAGTCGTGACTAAATTTTTATACCCAATTTCAGATACTTATGTACTTATATAAATTATTTTCTAAAAGCACTAGGAAATTATCTTTTAATTTAAATTCCGCATGTGTTACTTAAGTAATGCCCAAGGGGGGTGTTACATTCTCCATTATTCTCCAAAGTTCTACACAAATCTAACAAGCTCCAAAGCATTCTAGATTCTTCCCAAAAAGCCTCAAGAAAATTCAAAAAGACGAGTCACAATGTGAACACATTAAGTGTTGCACATGGTCATCATTTCAAACTATTGGCAATTTGCAAAATAGTCCTTATACTTTTGGAATCTTTGCAAAATGGTCCCTAGGAATTAATTGCACTTAAACCCTTTGAGAAGCCACCTCCTTTCCACTTAATCCCTAAAAAGTGGCGCAGCCACATCCCTATAAATACCCTCCCTCACATTTCATTTTCTTCCTATTGCCTTTTTCTTTCAGAAACTCTTAAGTTCATAAGCTTTTCTAGCATCATTTTGTGAAGCAAGTCTTTGGATCTTCACTTGTTTTTGATCTTCAAGAGGTGAATCCTATTCTTTTAATTTCACTGAGGAGCTTCAAGAGGTAAGGGGACCTTACTTGAGGGATTTTCTCAATAACTAATTGCTTTTCGTGTGGTTTATATGATTTATATATGGTTGTGGTTATTTGTTTATGTTGTTTACGTTGTGTTGCTTATCTGTGTATTGGTGATTGATCTGCTTTTAATTTATTTAATTATTTGTTATAGTATATTATATTGCTATGATGCATGATCTGCCTGGTGATATAATTCTAATGATGTTGTTGAATGTTGAATGTTGTTTGAGAGGCCTGACAGTGGTCAGTGCACAATCGATTAATCAGATAAAAACTTTAATAAGCTGTGAAAATTATATTCAACGTTTTATGGGAAATGTTGGAATATAATAGTGGTGGAAAATATTATTTTGGAAAAATAATGAATTTTGAGAAATATTATTATTTTAATGATTTATTAGTGTAAAAGAAATTTATGAGTCACGGTGAGAGCGTAACCGTGAAATTTTTTTTGTAATGCTAATTTTTATGCAAGAAATTCCGTAATATTGTAAAAAGTTATTTTGTGAAATTAATATTCAAAAATACTTTATAAAAAAAAATAATAAAAAGAAAAAAGTCAAAGTTTGACTTTAAAAACATTTTCTTGGAAAATGATAAATGACGGCATGTTTCGAAGTTTTTTTCCCGTGAAAGTTTAAAAACAGCAGTACTTAATTTGAGAAGAGATTTAATCTGAAATGATTTATTTTTTTAAAGTTGAAGTTTTTGTAAAAGAGTTCTTGATGATTTGACGTTCTTTCGGGAGGAAAAACGAGTTTCCAAATGAAAGTGGATTTGCTATGATTTGACGTTTTATAAACGAATTTCAAGTAGAAAGGATTTTCTATAAATGAGTTTACTCAATGATGTATTTCCGGTAACTTGGATAAGTTGCAGATATCTTATTTTGGATTTGTTTTCATAGATGAAAAACGACTTAAAGGACAATATAGAACTTAGTAACCGAGATGTCGAGGTACTAGTGTTCTTATGACGTTATCCTATTTTGGATTTGTTTTTCACAGACAAAAATGATGTAAAATGATGATATGGAACTTAGTAACCGAGACGTCGGGGTACTATTGTTCTTATGACGTTATAGACTTGGTGTCTAGTAGGTAGACGGTGTGTCTACTTCACGACGTAATAAACGACGGTAAAAGATTTATGATGTATTCTATTACCATGAACCTAAGACTGATTGCAAGGTCTAGGGGCTTCGTGATTGAGCACTCAGACTTTGAGGTCCTGTGTTGTTAATAAATGTTGTAAAGATGTTTAAAACGATGATGGGTCATAAGCTTTTGAGAGCTTTGACGAATAAAGATATAACACAAAGAAAAGTGTTGAGAATAAAATGTTTTTCTTGCATGCATTTTGGCAGATGTGCCTACGAGGTTAATCATGATATCTTGATGATGTTCATGTCTCGACGTATTTTTAATCATGGTATCTTTATGATATTCATGTAATCGACGTATTCATTGTGCCTTTGGGCAATCGACGTACAATGAAATTCATTGTGCCTTTGGGTAATCGACGTACAATGAAAAATCCATAAATCGACGTTCTCCACCGCTCCTGATAGGGCTATGGTAAAATCGACGTGCCTCTTTGGAAAAAATCGACGTGCCTCTTTTGGCAATCGAGCTTGATCAGCTCATTTTAAATGACGTTGGGGGTCTCCGGAGATTAAGTGTGAATGTTTAGATGATGTATTGAAGTGTTCATGCATAGTTTTCCAACGCTGATGTTTTGGGTGTGGAACCCCTTGATAAACTGTATGCTATAATATGGATTGCTTATGTTGTTATAAACATGTATATGTGTATGTGTCTTTTTTTGTGCCGAGCATTTAGTTGTTGTGTTAAATCCATATATTGGCGCCTCACCCTTACAAACATATCAGAGTCGTACAAGGGGTATGATACCAACAAGAAGACGAAGGCTGTCTAGTTCGAGGCATGCTGTGCTGCTCCTATTGACTGTAGTGTCGGTTAGCTATGACCAGCTTAGGTCCTATTGTGTTATATTATGTTTTGAGAATAGATTAAACTGATAATGATCTAGGTGTGAAAACATATGAGGCAGTATAGTTGTATGACTTATATAGATTGTGTATTTAAGTGTGATTTGATTTCGTTGTTGTTGTTATGAGGTTAAAAGAAAAAAAATTTATCACCATATTTTGAAAAGATGAACGTTGAGAAAACATTATTTTCCAAAAGCAACCAGCAAATTAAGTTTTATTTTCCGCAAACGGGTAACCATGTGATGACCCGAGTTAGGGTGTCACATTAGTGGTATCAGAGCTGGTCGAGTCTTTCGGGATCTTTGGGGAATTGGTCTGTTGTGTTGACGTTGTGTTTTCTATGAGTTAAGTTTTGTTTGAATTACTTCTTAGAAGTAATGTGTGTTAATAAGTAAGTAAGGAATTCATTTCATGGTGGTGGCCTGACGGATTTGGTCAAGTAGGACACATATCAAAGGAATGCAATGCGCCAAGGCATGAATCGGCTGTCAATAACACCAATGCTGTTAAACCGAAGACTGCAGGGAGAGTTTATATTATGGTCAGAGCTGAGACTCCAAACTACGACGGTACTCTTTTAGATATAATTTTCAAACTTGGGTACAATTCATACTTGTTTCGATGGATTGTGTGTGGATATGTTGAAATTATCTGTTTCTTTTAAACTTCATGGTGGAATTCTATATGTTTGGACTATCATATCGTTGTTCAGGATAGACACTTTCTAGACAAAACTAGTTTCTCAATGAGACTTGCTCCAGTCACTTTTACGTTTGGTAGAAAGTGATTTTGTCCGAATTCTTGACGGACCATAGTTCTTTTAAATTTTTGGCAAGGATGTTCTTGTGATGGAAGAAACTTTCTTAGATTCAAGTATGTAAACATGTACCGATCATACATTTTTACTTCCCTGAATTTGTCAAACAATCTTTATGTACAGAATATTCTTGTATTCTTATCAGATTGATGAAATTCTTTTATATACTTTTTTGTGAGAGTGTGACCTTGGGATTAAGAGATCCTATTCAGTTTCGAGTCACGAAATTTCGAGGACGAAATTTTTTAAAGTGGGGTAGTAATGTAACACCCCGATTTTCGCTACTTCCAAATATCGGTAATAAATATATAAACATACATATTTTTATCCGAGACTCAGAAAATGATTTTGGGTAAACCACTATCATTTCTATATCATGCTTTATATTATAGGGTTACGATGAAATCTTGGGTTGAGAATTCAGACGGAACCCGGTCTGCGTTTTCACTGACAGTAAAAGTTTACTGCTCAGAAAACCTAATTTTAATTCGTGAACGAGATGAAAAATGTTTTTATCGTATTTACTACGATACTGTAAGTTTTCAAAAATTTAGCGTAAAAATTAAAATATTATATTTGCTGCAGGCGAATCCCGGTCCGCGAATTTCATTGACAGTATAATTATACTGCTCAAAAGACCTAATTTTTACTCGTGAACGAAAAACTTAAGGTTTTTATTTAATTTCCTAGGATTTTGGTTATTTTGAAATATTTCACTAAAAAGTGAAATATTATATTTTATTCGGGCGTCATATTGAATCGGGGAAGCAACGGAGCAGATTATGGGATTTCCGGCAGCCGCTAACGGATGATACCAATGAGTCAAATATGGTGAGTCACCCATGTGAACACATTAATGGTGCACATGGCCTCATGATGACAATTTCTATGGAAATTACATTTTGGTCCTTAAACTTTCTCTTAATTGCACTTTGGGCCCTAAGTTAGTTTCTATGCTTTTCCAAGTGAATTGGGCCAGAATCTTTGCTCCAAACCCATTAGAGGAACGTGGCCTTGAGGCCCAAATTCTTTGTCCATGGATTAAATTTCATGAAGCCCATTTGAGATCATATAAGTTTCCTAGCTTATGATTATGCCTTAAGTATTTTGGTGGGCCTAAATAATTAAATCCAAGCCCAAATTTCCATGGCCCATGCGCAAGCCCAAGGAGGAGTGGAGGCTGCCCTTAACTTGGGTGAGCCAAGTTCATTCTTGAACATTCCACAATGTTCTCCATTATTCTCCAAAGTTCTACACAAATCTAACAAGCTCCAAAGCATTCTAGATTCTTCCCAAAAAGCCTCAAGAAAATTCAAAAGATTGAGTCACAATGTGAACACATTAAGTGTTGCACATGGTCATCATTTCAAACTGTTGGCAATTTGCAAAATAGTCCTTATACTTTTGGAATCTTTGAAAAATGGTCCCTAGGAATTAATTGCACTTAAACCCTTTGAGAAGCCACCTCCTTTCCACTTAATCCTCAAAAGTGGCGCAGCCACTTCCCTATAAATACCCTCCCTCACATTTCATTTTCTTCCTATTGCCTTTTTGTTTCATAAACTCATAACTTCATAAGCTTTTCTAGCATCATTTTGTGAAGCAAGTCTTTGGATCTTCACTTGTTTTTGATCTTCAAGAGGTGAATCTTATTCTTCTTCCCTAATCATGTCTATGTTCTTCAATAAGTTTCATGATTCAAAGTCTATTTCATCTATGTTCATCACTTTTAAGTTTCTAGATCTAGAACTTTGAAAATTCATAACAAATTCTAGAAAAATCTTATAATGTTGTAACCACTTCCTATGTTTTTATAATCATGTATATTGTATGTATCTAAGAGCACGTGATGATCAAAAATTTTCTTCCCTTGAAACCCATCTTGGCCGAATCCTAGAGGAAAGGATGGATGGAGTTTTTGTTCTTGCTTTTGATGTATGATCATGTCTTTCATCATACATACTTGTATACTTGTTGAATCCTAGTTGGTTCATTAAACTAAAAACCCTAGCCTCATGAACATGTCTTGGCCGAATCTACCATTTAGAGGGTTAGGATGGTTTTGATTCTTAACTTTGTTGTTTAGCCCTAATCCATTTCCTTAAGTATATTAGGATCATTAATCCATAACTTAAGCAAATTTGGAGATTTCGAGCCACAAAAACCTTAAGAGGTCGTGACCTATTAGAGAGGATTAGGTGTTTGTTTAGCTTATTTTGATTGGTTGTTTGGATGTGTTGTTGAAGGTTAATTCACTACTAGAAATCCATATTTTTCGGCCAGAATTTCAGACGGATTTCGGACGAAAATTGGACAAATTTCGGACGGATTTCGAACGGATAATTCATTTCGGACGGATTTTGGACGGAATGGCACCCGTCTGAAAAAGCCTCGTGGGAAATTATAAAATCCGTCCCAAATTCTGTCCGAAAATATTTACAGACGGATTGCAGACGGAATATGGACAACGTGGAAATCCGGATTTTAGTTATTGTTTGGACGGATTTCGGACAGATTTATTTTTGTTTTCCAACGGATTTGGGACGGATGTTGTGATTTTGTTGGTTATTGTTCGAACGAATTTCGAACAGATTTATTTTTGTTTTCCAACGGATTTGGGACGGATGTTGTGATTTTGTTGGTTATTGTTCGGAAGGATTTCGGATAAATTTATTTTTGTTTTCCAATGGATTTGGGACGGATTTCCCACGGAAGAATGAAAAGTCAAAATCTGCCACGGCCAGGCCGTGATGCCCATCACGTCCCTGACATGTCAACTGAGCCAGACCCCTTCTAGGCAGAATCTATCACGGTCAGGCTGTGATACCCATCACGGCCGTGACAGACCATTTAGTGGAGCAACGTTCAAGGCGTGTCTGCCACGCCAGTCGTGATGCCCATCACTACCGTGGACGCGCATTCTATGGATGATTTTTGAAAAGCCCTATGTCCAAATGGGATAAGAATCATCAAACATTTTTGAAAAACATACTACTATTATGCTTTAGCATCAAACATCAACTTAGCCTTAGAACAAGCTACAGACAATGGACGGCTAACAAGTACAAACAATAGTATATAAATCCCATTTAAGTATTGCCCAATGCAGACCTATATATAAAAGAGGATCAGGAACAACATCTCAAAAACTGTATTTAAACACTTAATGGAAGTCAAAAATTGGGGTTTAGAAACACAATTGATCAAAGAAGGATGAAATCTCAAAAACTGTATTTAAACATCTATATGGTCCTTTAACTTTTCAGTTGCAAACAGGAACCACAATAAGTCTCATTGTGCTCAAGCCTGCCTCCATGTCTTTGCAAGGACTTTTCAATCTGCGCAAATGAACATTCAATAGAAATCAGATATCAAGAACTAAAAGCTAAAAGCAAAATAAAGAACTGAAAGCTAGATGCCAAAAACTAAAAGCAAAATAAAGTAAAACAGCAAAGCCTAAAAATAAGGAGGTTGCAACCAGCCAAAAACTGCTACATGTACAGCATTAGTGTAACACCCCCCTTGGGCATTACTTTGTAACCACGTGCGGAAATAAAATTAAAAGGATAGTTTGCTGGTTGCTTTCGAAAAATAATTTATATAAATACATAAACGTCTGAAATTGGGTATAAAAATTTGGCACAACTCCATACATCATAGTATAATCATGCTTTCACAGAAAACATTAAAAACCACATAACAGTCATATAACAACTTAATTTAACACCACACATCACAACAGATAAACTCAAATACAACACACAAATAGCATGCGATCTACCGTAAAATCCCTCAGTGAGTCTCCCTTACCTTTGAAGACAAGTAAAGGATCCTCGCCTTAATGCTCACATTAGCTCCAAGAGTGTAACTATCTACTCCATCAAGCAAGCATAGCCGTGTCAAACGCCCCGAGAGAGGGAATCCCACAACGCACAACAACCAGAAATCAAGAAATCAATTACACATGATCAAATACACATTCTAATTTGATCTAAACACTTTATCTTATTACCAAACAAGGTTATTTTCAAAGAAAATCATGTTTGGAGCTTACGCTTCACAATACCCTTTGAGGAAACTTTGTTTTGATTAAAGGATCATGAAAATGAACTTAGGAATCATCAATTAAGAGTCCTAATTGCACTAAATCATAATCAATTTCACAAAAACAGAATCAAATTCAAATAAAATCAAATTGGGGTTTAGGGCTCCTAAATACAATTTGGGGAAAACTCATTTTAACTAAAGAATCATGAAATTAGTTCAAGAAATCACTAATTCAACAATTCAATTGATTAAAACATAATTAATTTCATGTTTAACAACTGAAATTAAAGTAAATTTGGGTTAGGGTTTCAAAATCAATTTGGGGGTTTTGAATCTAGAAGAGATTAGGGGTAAACACTTACCCAAGATGAAGGAAAAGGCACTGCGACGACGGCCCAAGGTGGTGGTGATGGTGGACGGCGCGACAGTAGGGGCAGAGAACGGCAACATGTTTTATGTACAGCCACCAAAATCCAAAAGAAACAAGAGTTAAGCTTCAAAGGAAGAGAAAAGAAGGATCAGCAACCCAAACTATGGTGGAAACACCATAAACGGCGACCAGAAGAGCTCACCGTGGCAGTGACAGCAGTGAACTGAGGCGCACTTGAATAGAACGCGTAGGAGGAGAATAGAAGCACGCAGCCTACCCCTTGCTCTGAGCGGTGGCCGGACGTTGGCCTCCCTAGTGGCGGCGCGAACCAGACAGGAAGGAAGAGGGAGGAGCTGAGTTTGGGGGGAGAAGAAGTGGGGAAGAAGAAGAAGGGAGAAAGAAGGAGAAACAGAGAAAGAAAAGAGAAAGTGAGGGAGAGGCGTCGAGAGAGAGAGAGAGAGAGAAATGAGAAAGTTAGGTTTTTAAGTTAATTATTTAGTAATAGGTACAAAATGAGTGATAAATATTAAGCCTAAAATAATCATGTTTTTACTTTTTTTGGAATCTAAAAATAAAGATTGATAAATATACGATTTCGAAATTCAAATTAGAGTAAAGATTAATAGTTGAACTCGATCAACTAAGAAAATACTCACCCAAAATTTAATCTCCGATAAATGTCAAACCAGTTTATTTTCAACTCTAAAATTAAATAGAATGAAAATATGAAAATGCTTTTCTCTTAATCTTATTATTTAAAATATTTTTCTGTACTTGTAATAATAGTGACAAAAATGTAACTTATTGTCTAGTAAGCGTGCATTCACCTGAATAAGTCGGTGCTAACGCACCCAATAAAATAATTTGAAGAGAGTAATTTAATTACTCAAACTAAACCACATAACAAAATTAACATAAACATCCAAATAAAATAATTAATCATATGCATAAAAACTAGGGTGTTACAATTCGCAGAGAAAGAACATCATCCCATTTTCATTTCATTTATATCCCTTTCCTTTTGTTTTATTTTATTTTTTTGCAACACCTATCTTCAAACTTCAATAACCCTCCTTTGTTTTTCTTATTCCTCTCTCTCTCTAACTCATTCTCACTTTCTATCTCTGCATAGAATAGCAATTAGCAAACAAAATGAAAGAAGAAACTTGGAAACTCCACCCATCCACCCATCAAACAGACATATGTTTTCCTAGATCTTGCATCAGCCCATGAGTAATTGCAACACTCATTACATGTAGTTGAAAATAAACAAACAAGTAAAGGATCCTCGTCTTAATGCTCACATTAGCTCCAAGAGTGTAATTATCTACTCCATCAAGCAAGCATAGCCGTGTCAAACGCCTCGCAGAGGGAATCAAACAACGCGCAACAATCGAAATCAAGAAATCAATTACGCATGACCAAACACACATTCTAATTTGATCTAAACACTTAATCTTATTACCAAACAATGTTATTTTCAAATAAAATCATGTTTGGAGCTTACGCTTCACAATACCCTTTGAGGAAACTTTGTTTTGATTAAAGGATCATGAAAGAGAACTTGGGAATCATCAATTAAGAGTCCTAATTGCACTAAATCATAATTAATTTCACAAAAACATAACCGACTTCAAATAAAATCAAATTGGGGTTTAGGGCTCCTAAATACAATTTGGGGAAAACTCATTTTAACTAAAGAATAATGAAATTGGTTTAGGGAAACACTAATTCACAGTCCCAATTTCATAAAAAAAGGTTTATTCTTTAAGATTAAAATCTGAAATCAAAGGGGGGTTTACGGGTCTGAAAGGAGAAAGAATAAGAAAGAGAAAGAAAGAAAGAAAGAAAGAAAGAAAGAAAGAAAGAAAGAAAGAGAAAAGAGGGGTTTACGGGTCTGATGGGGGGAGGGAGAGAGTTTTTGTGTTTTAAACTTAACATTTAGTGATAGATATAAAAATGAGTGATAAAATATTAAGCCTAAAAATAAACTTGTTTTTAGTTTTTGAATCTAAAAATAAAGATTGATAAATATATGATTTCAAAATTCAATATAGAGTAAAGATTACTAGTTGAACTGATCAACTAAGAAAATACTCGGTCCAAAATTTAATCTCCGATTGATGTCAAACTAGTTTATTTTCAACTCTAAAATTAAATTGAATGAAAATATGAAAATGTTTTTCTCTTAATCATATTATTTAAAACATTTTTCTGTACTGGTAATAATAGTGACAATAACGTAAATTATTCTCTAGTAAGCGCATGCATTTCCGAATAAGTCAATGCTAACGCCCCCAATAAAATAATTTGAAGAGAGTAATTTAATTACTCAAACTAAACCGCACGGATTGCTTTAATAGGGATTGATTTCACATTTTATTAGTCTAAATATGTTTTTTAATTTTTTTCATAAATCTTGTTTACTTTTAAATTTATTAAGATCAAATATTTTAATCATATTTATAAGATAAATTATTTAATCTTTTTCAAGGAAAATATAAAAAATAACAATTATAGGAAACCGTCCAAATTTTCTGGACGGATTTGACTTGGATGTAAGAAATATAAACAAAATAACACAATCATAGAAATCCGTCCAAATTTTCGGACGGATTTCAGACGGATATAAGATAAATCAAGGAAAATATAAAAATAACAAATTTGTAGAAACCGTCCGAAATTTCGGACCTGATTTGACTGTGTAAAGATAAATCAAGGAAAATATAAAAATAACAAATTGTATGGAAACCATCCAAATTTTCGGACAGATTTCATACGGATGTAAGAAATATAACAAATAACACAATCCATTGGAACTGCGTCCAAATTTTCGGACGGATTTCAGACTTGGATGTAAGATAAATCAAGGAAAATATAAAAATAGCAAATTCGTAGAAAACCGTCCAAATTTCGGACTGGATTTGATGGATGTAAGAAAATATAAAAATAACACAATCTGTAGTGAAATCCGTCCAAATTTTCGGATGGATTTTAGACGGATTTAAGATAAATCAAGGAAAATATAAAAATAACAATTATAGTGGAAACCCCAAAATTTCTTGGACGGATTTCAGATGGGATGTAAGATAAATCAAGGAAAAATATAAAAAATAACATAACTGGTAGGAAACGTCCAAATTTTCGGACGTATTTCCAAACGGATCAAGGAAAATATAAAAATAACACATTGTAGAAATCCGTCCAAATTTCGAACGGATTTTAGACGGATCAAGGAAAATATAAAAATAACACAATCCGTGGTGAAACCCGTCCAAATTTTCGAAAATTTCGAGACGGAAACATTTCCATCCAAAATTCAAGTTTTCTAGTAGTGATTGCTTTTACTGCGAACGAGGGTTTCCACAATCGATGTGAGTTCTTTAATTTCACCGAGGAGCTTCAAGAGGTAGGGGAGCTTACTCCGAGGTATTTTCTAAATAACTAATTGCTTTTAGGTGGTTTATATGATTTATATGTGGTTGTGGTTATTTGTTTATGTTGTTTACGTTGTGGTGCTTATCTGTGAATCGCTGATTTATATGCTATTAATTTATATAATTATCTGCTGTAGTATGTTATATTGCTATGATGCATGATCTTCATGGTGATATAATTATGATGATGTTTTTGAATTTTGAATGTTGTTTGAGAGGCTCCGATAAATGGGTTAGTGCACAACCGATTAATCGATAAAAAACTTTAATAAGGTGTGAAAATTATATTCAACGCTTTATGGGAAATGTTGGAATATAATGTGGTGGGAAAATATTATTTTGGAAAACTAATGAATTTTGAGAAATATTATTATTTTAATGATTTAATAGTGTAAAAGAAATTTACGAGTCACGGTGAGAGCGTAACCGTGAAATTTTTTTTGTACTGCTAATTTTTACGCAAGAAATTCCGTAATATTGTAAAAAGTTATTTTGTGAAATTAATATTTGAAAATACTTTATAATAATAATAATAATAAAGAAAAAAGTCAAAGTTTGACTTTAAAAACATTTTCTTGAAAATGATAAACAACGGCATGTTTCAAGTTTTTTCTGGTGAAAGTTTAAAAACAAGAGATTTATTTTGAGAAGAGATTTAATCTAAATTGATTTATTTTTTTAGAGTTGAAGTTTTAGTAAAAGAGTTCTTGATGATTTGACATTTGACGCTCTTTCGAGGAAAAATGAGTTTCCAAAGGAAAGTGGATTTGCTATGATTTGACGCTTTACAAACGAATTTCCAAGTAGAAGGGATTTTCTATAAACGAGTTTACTCAATGACGTATTTCCGGTAACTTGATAAGTTGCGGAGATCTTATTTTGGATTTGTTTTCATAGACGAAAAACCATTTAAAGGACGATATAGAACTTAGTAACCGAGATGTCGAGGTACTAGTGTTCTTATGAATTTATCCTATTTTGGATTTGTTTTTCAGCATAAAAAAATGATGTAAAACGTTGATATGGAACTTGCAACCGAGACGTCGGATACTATTGTTCTTATGATGTTATAGACTTGGTGTCTAGTAGGTAGACGGTGTGTCTACTTCACGACGTAATAAAACGACGGTAAAAAATTTATGATGTTTTCTATTACCACGAACCCAAGACTCCATTGCAAGGTCTAGGGCTTCTATCGAGCACTCTGACTTTGAGGTCCCGTGGTTGTTAATAAAAGTTGTAAAGATGTTTAAAACGATGATGGGTCATAATTAGCTTTTGAGAGCTTTGACAAATAAAGATATAACACAAAGAAAAGTGTTGAGAAGAAAATGTTTTTCTTGCATGCATTTTTAAGTGCATATGCCTACGAGGTTAATCATGATATCTTGATGATGTTCATGTCTCGACGTATTTGTTAATCATGGTATCTTTTATGATATTCATGTAATCGACATATTCATTGTGCCTTTGGGGAATCGACGACAATGAAATTCATTGTGCCTTTGGGCAATCGACGATAAATGAAAAATCCATAAATCGACGCGTTATCACTATTCCGGATAAATGGGCTATGGTAAAATCGACGTGCCTCTTTTGGCAAAAATCGATCGCCTCTTTTGGCAATCGAGCTTGATCAACTCATTTTAAAATGACGTTGGGGGTCTCCGAGAGATTAAGTGAATGTTTTGATGATGTATTGAAGTGTTCATGCATAGTTTTCCAACGTTGATGTTTAGGGTGTGGAACCCTTTATAAACCGGATGCTATAATATGGATTGATTATGCCGTTATAAACATGTATATGTGTATGTGTCTTTTTGTGCCGAGCATTTAGTTGTTGTGTTAAATCCATATATTGACATCTCACCCTTACAAACATATCGTAGTCGTGACAAGGGGTATGATCCCTACAAGAAGACGAAGACTGCCTAGTTCGAGGCATGCTGTCGCCTCCTATTGATTGTAGTGTTACGTTAGCTATGACCACCTTAGGTCCTATTGTGTTATATTATGGTCTGAGAATAGAATAAAACTGATAATGATCTAGGTGTGAAAACATATGAGGCAAGATAGTTGTATGACTTATATACATTATGTATTTAAGTGTGATTTGATTTACGTTTTTGTTGTTATGAGGTTAAAAGAAAAAAAATATCACCATATTTTGAAAAGATGAACATTGAGAAAACATTATTTTTCAAAGCAACCAGCAAATTAAGTTTTATTTTCCGCAAACGGGAAACCATGTGGATGACCCGAGTTAGGGTGTCACATTTAATCTTCTATGTTAAGTGTGGGAGGACCTGCAGCTTGCCCATCCCGAACTCATATATGAAAATTTATATTCTACATCTTAACGAATCAAAAACTTTCGCACATATCAAAATTATTGAGAAACATGTAAAAGTTGAATGACAAATAATTTTTATTTCCTAATTTTTGAAAGGGTAGCATCATAGCCTTCTGTGGCACAACATTATTGCTTTCGTTTATTTGAGTTGAAGTTATGAAGAGAGAAGCGGAGATGAATATATTATCAGAGATGAATATGTTTTTACAAGAAAAATCAAGTTTTTTTCTCTTCTACTTCTCTCTTACTTCTTTCAATCAAAACAACTTAAAAATCTACTCATTTTCTCTTCTTTGTTACTTCTTCCTAATCCAAACCATGCATAAAGTTGAGCTATGAATGTGTTTAGTTCAAAAAATAGGGAGAGATGGATGCCTGGGTAGAAACATAGATGAGCACTAGAGCCCAAAAAAGCAGAGATATATGTCAACTCAGATATGAAACACCTAATTAAACAAATCAAAACTTTTGCACATACTTGAATAAATTAATAAGTGGTTCTAAATTTTATTAGGAGCCTAATATTTTAAAATGATTATTGTATCAGATCCAATATATACTTCTCAAATACTTTTATACTATTTTACAAATATATTTTTTGAATTTCATACCGATACAATGTGATATGATAATTACAGGCGAACCAAGGCAACATGAGGCCTAAAGGTAGGTGAGACTTCATAGTGAACAAATCATAAGACGAGGCCTCGTATGTGCAATTTTATTAGGTATTACAATTTTTGTAAGTGGACTATGGAGGAACCTAGCTAGGCGGTGGACTCGGAGGCCTAAAGCAAGGGCTTGTCTAACTTTACCCTCGTGCCGCCTGCGTGACGATATATAGTATTTAATGATCTCACAATGACAAAAATGATTGATGAAATACTGGTTTCTAGTTTAGGATTTGTATTTTTATGTCAATATTACATTAGTTTTTATGCGTATTTTCAACCTTTTGTGTTCTATAATTTTTAAAATTTATCATATCCATAATGAGAGGGTGTTCAAAACATAATGGTTGATAATGGGTCTTTTTCAAAGACTCATTTTTTTGAATATCGATTTGAGTCTCTCCTGTTGCAATCCATCCATTGCACCAATCACATCTTCAAGGTCACACAGCTATCATGGCTTGCTTCACCATCCTCATCCGCGATAACCTCGAAATCCTCAGTCCTTGAGATTTTCACTCCATGTTCAGAATTAGGGATTTGGGATTTAGTTTCTCTTAAGGTTTCTAAATTACTTAACGGGGTTCTTCTTCTCGGTTTTTCCATTTCCACATTGAAGATGTTTTTGTGAATAACTAGTTTCTAGGGTCTGTTTGATTTATTTTTAGTTTTGAAATAATTACAAAACCGATAATTTTTTGTTTTTTGTTACT
This sequence comes from Sophora flavescens, assembly GCA_030762895.1. Taxonomy (NCBI): domain Eukaryota; kingdom Viridiplantae; phylum Streptophyta; class Magnoliopsida; order Fabales; family Fabaceae; genus Sophora; species Sophora flavescens. Next base: position 108,715,115 of record CM061070.1, read on the forward strand.
GTTTTAAAAAATATTATACAAGAAAACACTGAAAACAACTTTCCTTGTTTCACTTTTCCTATGCAAATTTTGGAAATGAAACAAAATAAAAAATAATGTGACAATTTTATAATTATTTCTAAAAACATAAAACCGAAAACAAAGCAAACAAACACTAAACTTGTCTCTCTTTTTTTTTCGTAGAAACTCTAAACTTGTCCAAGTAGTAGGTCTCTCGTGAGTTTGCTTCATAATTGTGGATTTGTGGAATATCTAAGAATAGGCCTTCAAATGGAAAATATAAAACGCATTTCTGTGAGTAGTGATACCAAAAAAGCATTGGTGGAAAGCATTTTGTTTTCATTTGAAATGTTTTTGTCCGGGGCTCGAGATACATAATTATGTATAAACTTCTCTCTCTTTTTTGCGGGGAAGTCACATGTATAAACTTCCTTTATTAGCTATTGATTTTACTATATTTATGTTAAGATACTCAAATTCTCTCCTTAAAATATTTTACATTACTTGATATTTATAGGACAAATTAACCCGATCCATCTAAATGAGAAATGTTTGGCCACCAAATAATTATATATTAAATGAATTCCTTGTAGTTTACCATGGAGAGGTTATTTGCACTTGCAGATATTACACTACTCTACTAAAGTTGTAGTGTGTGTTTGGTTTTACATACGCCAAATTTGCTTTCAAAATAAAAACAATCAAACATAAATCACTTCACTTCAAACTCAATTTTAACCAAATCAATTTTACAAAATCAATTATATTCAAACTACTTTTATCAAACGCTCATCCAAACATACACGTGGGATCAATTTGTGGCGATCCGATGCTTGCCCGCTATCCGGTTAGGTGAAGTTAATTTTTTTATAATAAGCCAACCTAAATTTTTTATTTAATTAAATTGACTACTTGCTATTTGTAACAGGAGAAAATGGGAAAGGCTCGGGGGATCTAGGAAAAGAAATGTCCACAAACACCATATATCTTGTGGTGGCTACAACCTGTCTGGTATAATATAATGGAGGCGAAGGTGAAGAAGAGGCAGGAAGAAGCAGGAGATGAGATACAATTATCGATCCTCCGACTCCCCCCCACACACACACACACACACACACACACGTACGGGGATACATGGATTGAAGGTCAAAGACAAAGTTGGGGGTTATTAAACCAGCCCACACGCATTGTTTGAAAAAGATTGTAAGTATCAATATTTAATTCTACTTGAACTTTGTAACAAACTTTTAGGTATCTTACACATTTTTTTGAATTTCATCTTTTAGGCTTACCAAGGAATAAAGCTCGTAAGGATCATTTGTCTCCACGTGGTCAGTCTGATATCCCGGTCACCGCCTCTAGACAAAGATGACCACCTTGATCGATCATTGGTGTTGGAGTGCAAGTGGGCATTCGAATTTCCATGGATCATGTTCATATGAGCGAACCATGGGAGAACCGGAGCAGCTACTCACGGAGAAGATTAGAAAGGATGTTATCCGATGGCTTTTAAAGGACCCGGGGGCTCTAGAACTCTTATATCATCTATGTAAACCAAGTAAACTAACTATCCAACCTTCACATGTGAGTACAAATGGGAGATGTCCAAGTCAACATGTGTTGGTAGATGATGAGGAGGAGCGGACAATGATGTTTGGTGTCGCCGGTGGAGGGCAAGGTACCAACACGATTGACTTTGATATTCCTTTGGAACATGATGGCACTGTAACTGATCGTTTCCTAGTTTTTATATCTCCTGGGGGATAATTCACTGACATTTCAATATAATTTATTTATTTCAATGTATTACGTAATGAACATTGACTAATTATTTCATTTCTTAGGTATATGCACGCTCTTGCTATGACAAAGGGCATCCAGTCTAGTTATGGATCTTAGACCCCACCCTCATTCGGAGTGATTTCTACATAATCAAGTGATGCCACCTGGTACTTGCAACCGTAGTATCTATTAGCCACACTGGGGTATATATGGCACCACTTCTCAGAATTACCATTGTGATTCCTCATACTTTGTCAACACAGGATCTATCATATTTTTTGCTCGTTGCACTTCTTCGGACCAAGGAAACATAGATTGATAGGCACGTAAAATTCATTTATAATTTGTAACTTTTTTTCTTTATTTTATTAAATATACCTGAACAAATCATTGACATTCATAATTTTTTTATCATATTGCAATGATTGTGGTGTAGCATTGCTTCGCAAATGGTAAAAGTAGAGTGTAAAGACAAAACTCAAGGCTACATGGATTATCCCAAACGTAAGTAGTTTAATAAATAGTAATTATTATTGTTATTATTATTATTATTATTATTATTATTATTATTATTATTATTATTATTATTATTATTATTATTATGATCATTATTATTATTATTATATTCATATATTATTTTTACTTGATATTGATCAATTTCAAATTGATTTGTAGTCTCATGAGACAAGTCACGATTGGGAGTGTGACTACTATGTCATAAGACATATGTTAGACATTGTCTCCAATCGGTATTAAAGATTAAGTTTGCAGTAATAAATAGCTATATATATATATATATATATATATATATATATATATATATATATATATACATACATACATACATACATACATACATACATACATACATTCAGTTAATTAATTATATTCCGTTTTTTGTTATTGACTTAATTTAATTAATGTTGCACTAATTTGAACTTGTGCATGCTGACAATGAATCTACCTTGACTTTTAAAGAATTTCACAAGCTCGAGAGAGCAGTTTGTAGAGTTCTTTTTGAGTATGCTAAAGAAACAAATAGACTTAGATCCTAGGGTGCATTGTTTTAGTTACTCCTAAACATTATTAGATTGTGTTTGATCATGACTTAATTAATTAGTTAAAAGATAATGAAAACACTTGTAACGATGGTTAAGAATATAACCGACATTACAAGTCACATATGACAACGGTTCCTTGAAAACCGCTGTTACAAGTTAACGTGCAACAACGGTTATAAAACTAACCACTGTTACAAGTGAATTTGTAACATTGCTCTGATATTCAATCCGCCACTTGTAAAGGCGGTTGTCCTAATAATAATTGTTACAGATATACTTGTAACATCGGTTGGAAAATCGACATATAAGTTAAACTTGTAACGTCCCGGTTTAAAGCAACGCCGCATCCAAAACCGACATCACAAGTCACTTTTAATCGCTGTAAAAGTGCTTCCATGAACTAGTGATTATCTTTCAATTTAAATACATAACATAATAAGCTATTTTTTATTTTTAATATATACAATTATATTAGTTGAATTATACTTGATGAGTTATTATCATTCTTAATTTACAACAAAGGTTTTTGTTTTCCTCAGGATATAACTTAATATAATCGTAGCACATCCGTAATTTGGCCAAAATCATCCTTTAAAATGTGATTTTCCAAAAGGGTCTGTATTGAGGTAAAACTAACTATAGATGACATGGAATCACTATTGAAAATATACATTAGACGTTAAATGTTTACGCCATTAACCAAAACTAGACGTTAAAAAGTGGGGGCATGGCAGTTTTGTAAATATCAGATTTCATTAATTCACCTGCTAACGCCATTGTTTTAAGGACTAACTAAAAGTGAGGCGGTGGCAGTTTGTAAATATGAAATCACTATTTGCGCTAGGATTGTTTTTAATGAACTCGACGCTAAAAGTGTTTTTTGTAATGAAATTATTAAATCTTTTAGCGCCGATTGTTTATAAATTCGACGTTAGAGGTAAGATTTTTACTTCATTAAATAATAACGGACGAATAACCAACTCATTCCATTATCTTTTTGTCACCTCCCCGTCACTCAACGCAATCATCACTCCACATAAAGGCAAGCTTATTTTAATCTTTTTTTTAAAAAAAATTATATTTTTAATCTTAATTAATTAGCTTGAGTTAGTAAAATTATCAAATTCAGTGCAAATTAAAAAAGAAACACTAACATAAAACAAGTTATATATGGATAATCAAATCGATCCCATTGAATTGATTCATAAGTTAGTAATTACATGTTTAAAAGATAAAAATTTCCTTGAAGATAGAAACTAAAATATAAAAAAGTTTCTTCTTCAACATCATTTTTCTCATCCCGTCTCGTATCTCCACATTGAATGCATCCTCCTCATTTGAAGTCGAAGTTCCATCCGTCCACAAATACTTTGGAGCCGTAAGGCAGTGGAAGCGGTGCACTGGGATTCCGTTTCGAAAATATTTTGGGAATATCACCGGTTCCAAAGCCGAGGTTTTGAAACTCAGTAGTCACCGATTCTATGATGATGGTGTGTGCACCACATAATGCGACTTAGACACCCTTATCACCTATGTAATGCACTTACACAACCCGTGGTTGTTTGACCATTAAGAGCAGTAGACTTTAAGTCTAGGTATTGGAAGAAAGAGTGGATAAGTACCTCATGGCAAGAGCCATATTGTGAAGCAGTAAAATGTAAGAAGAGGTAGTCATTTATAGAGTAGGGGATGAAGTTAATAGGCGTCGTAAGTTGCTAAAAATTAAATTGATCATTAAGAGTAATAGTTCCACATGGAGTCAAAATATATATTATAAACGCGGCAGTAAAAGAAAACGCCCAAGGAATAGGAAGAATTAATACATTCTTAACGCCACTGTTGAATAAAACTGACGAAAAGTGTTTTTTAAAATAAAAATATTTATTTTTAACG